>JAVSBS010024544.1:0-53363 GCA_033124195.1 Coracias cyanogaster | reverse complement strand
GTTTCTGATCCAGGCCAGGATGCCATTGGCCTTCTTGGCCACCTGGGCACACGCTGGCTCATGTTCAGCCAGCTGTCGACCAGCACCCCCAGGTTCTTTTCCACCAGGCAGCTTTCCAGCCATGCTTCTCCACGCCTGGAGCGTTGCAGCAGTAAGGGCAGCCTGCCTGCCCAGCTGAATTGAACTCCTCCTTGTCATTTTGCATTGCTTTAGTTAGAAGCCTGTGGCATCAAAGTCCAGTGGTCTTAAACAACCCAAACATTTCAACAGTTCCAGCAATGGATGGTGGACATGACCACCTAGAAAGCTTTATATGGCTCCAGGCTTTCTCTTGTAAGAAGCACAGGCACTGCTCTGCTGTACCGTGCGTTTGTCACTTGGGAGCTGCCCGTGTGTGTGACAGACTCCTCCGCTCTGAGCTGCTCCAGGACATGCTGGTTGCTCTGATGATTTCCAGTGGGCAGATGTTTCTTCCCTTCTGTTGTATTTTAATTTCTCAAGTGGGTGGCAAAAGCAGATGTTACCAGATATATACAAGGTCCCCTCTTTCTCATGTTGTTCTGAAGGAAACAGGATATTATATTTAGGGCTTGATTCAGTCTGCAGATTACATAAATGTTATGTTTACCTACATGCATACGTCTTCAACCATGTATATTTTTAAATATATATGGCAACTGTACACATACAATAATGTATGATAAGACATCCCGGTATATAGGATCATAGAATCATATACATACACAAACATATGCCCGTGTGGGCAACACACATAATTTTCTAGGTTGAACCAGGGTCAAAAGATGATGTCCTACCTGTTCCAGAATATGTAGCATTCTGAATGGCTTAACGTAGTGTATGTATATATGATCCATGTGAATAAATTTAGACTTTTTAGCTCAACTGTTTTTCTGAAATAGATGATACAGAAGCTTATCTTGGCATCACCTGCTTTCTCTTTCTCCTACAATGCCGTATCTTTGTATTACGTCTGTGGGGAACACTCATTAAAACCGGAATGACAAGAAGGGACTGAAGACTGCCCACAGAGAGCACCCTGGAGAAGGATTCAGCAGAGTAATTCTGGACCAGACCACTAATACCCACCACAGCACAGGCACCGTGAAGTGGGAGAACCCCTGTAAAGTACAGCTGTATTCATGCAACAATTTTTCAGTCCTCGGTCAGCAACTGTCATAAATTACTGCATCAGTATCAAGAGAACAACAGAAGAAAAAAATCTAAGCTTTATAAAACACAGGCTATTAGTTAGAAAACATTTTTGTGCCTTGATATGGTTCTGGCTTTTACAATGATTATTTTTTTTATTAATAGAAACAGAAATCAAATATGCCCTACTACCAAGAAGCACTACAAATTACTAACAGACCTTTTAAAATGTAATAAACAGCTGCATAAGTAAAAGCATTAAGCTTATATTATTGTCTATATTAAGCTTAAGTCCTACCATGGTGAAATGCAGCAACTGCAATTTACTAAATGTCAACTTAAAAAATTGCTTAAGGTTGCGGTTTTTTTGTTTGTTCTTTGGAGTTCAAGAAATTCTTCTGTAGGAGCGAGAAATAAAAATCACTCAAAGTGTTTTAAAAACAAAAGAAAATTCAAGAGGACTGACTGGCGGCGAGAGATGAAAACTACATGTAATTCAGAGCCGGGATTTGTATTACTACTGCTATCTTACCTAAGTAATAACCTTTTATTTTTTTTAAAAGAGATACAGAAACTAAGACAGAAAAGCCCTACACTTTTGACAGTAGCACACCTTGAAGGGGAGAAAGAGACAGAAAGACCAAGATCACTAATGGCCGCCAATGACCTAATTTAGAGGAGAAGGGATGGCAGCACAATGGCTTCCATTGGAAAAGACCTTTAGGATCACTGACTCCGCTCATTAACCCAACACCGACGGGTCCTTCCAACCGCCCCAGGCAGGGGCGCAGCCTCGCCGTGCTGTGCGGCCCGCTCCGACCCCAAACCCGACCCCTTTCCCGGCGCGTGAGGCCAGCTTCTGGGGCGAGCACGAGGCACAGGGGCTGCCGCGCGGGGCAGGGCCCCTCCGCCGGGCGGCATGTGCAGAAAAAGGGCGGGAGCGGCCCGCGCATGAGGGGAGCTAAGGGTTGGGTGCGAGAGTGAGGGGAGAGCGGGACCTGCCGGGTGCAGGGGCCATCTCAGGGCACTGCCATTGCCGGTGGGTGAGTTCACCATCACCTTCGTGAGGGGGTGTCTGTGGTTGCCTTGGGACGGGCAGGAGCCTTTGCTGCTATGGAAGTTGAGGTGGAAGTGTTGCTCCCTATGTTAAGAAATGGCTAGACTGTGAAGAGTTGTCCCTAAAGAATAGCCGTGAGAAGGTTGAAGGCTTATGGGTAAGAATTAGGCAGCGAGACAGCAAGGGGAGCCTTGTGGTTGGTGTCTACTCCAGGCTGCCCGATCAAAGGGAGCCTGTCAATGAAGCCTTCTTACTCCAGCTCCCGGAGACGTCCCACTCGCAGGCTCTCATCCTACTGCGGGATTTCAGTCACCCCGACACCTGTTGGAAAAGTAGCACTGCAAGCTGTAGGCAATCCAGGAGACTCCTGGAGTGCCTGGATGGCAACGCTCTACCCGGGGGGGTGCGATACTGGACCTGATGGTCACAAATACAAATAAACTCATCAGGAATGTCAATATTGGAGGCAGCCTGGGCTGCAGTGACCAGGCACTAGTGCAGTTGGCTGTCCTAAGTGGTATGAGGCAGAGGAAAAGCAAAGTCAGCACCCTAAATTTTAGGAAAGCAAACCTCCAGCTCTTCAAGGAGTTAGTCAATAGGACCCACTGGGAAACAGTCCTCAAGGACAAGGGAGCAGAGCTGGCAGATCTTTTAAGGATGCTTTTCCACAGAACTCAAGAGGTCTCGAGCCCTAGGGGTAAGAAATTGGGCAAGGAAGGTGAGACACCAGCATGGCTGAGTTGAGACCTGTAATTTGTGCTTCACAAATTGTTAGTTTGCCCTTCATCATTGGTAGCATGTGGTGTTTTGTAGAAATAGCTTTGGAACTTGCCATTAACTTTCTTTGGGAGCCAAAGGAACTTAATGGCTCTAAAGCCATTAGTTCAGAGAATGATATAACTTAATTTGGTGGAGCTCAACTGACAGTGGGTCAGCCTCATGTGCCTTGGTGCTGCCCCTTCTGTCTCCAGACCTTTCCACATGTGCAACCTCAGCCTTGGAGATAAGCTTGGGAAATTATATGTTTCTCCAAATTGCAGCACAGATTCCTTGTCTCCTGCATTCTAGCCTCAACTCACAAAATGAGATGTGCTTGTCTTTCCTTAGCAAAATGTAGCTTGATTCTGTTTTTCTGAGGAGTGAAATGTAGCACTTGTTCTGAGAGCTGACAACACGTGAAGCATTTAGGAGGAACTGCGTATTGAAACCAGGCCTTACGTCTTCTCAGTTTGATGAGAGAGTAGCATTGTTTTCTGCAAAAGGTATTCCACCCTTGTTTTCCCTGCTTTGTTGTTATACTGAGGGTAGCAGATTTCTTTGCAGCTCTTTGACCGTATTTCATGCCTAGTCCATACACACTTGTCAGTATGAATTTTGGGGCATTGTCGGCTGGCTTTTTGATGACAGCTTGAAGGAGCATGTGTTGCCCTAAATGATTTCCTTTACCCTCTTTGTACCTGTGATCTCTAAGATGCACACTCCCTCTTTCCATGTTTTTTTGTCTAGTTTTACATCTCTCCTTTTGCCTTGGTGCCGTTACTGCATGCACCTTGCAGCTGCTTAACCAGGAGCAGCCGAGGCTGTCTGGGAGGGCATGGAGGCAAGGGATATATATTCCAAAGGCTTTGCTGTGTTCTTGCAACATGACCCAAGCAACGTTGTTTGAAATAATACTTTGATTTTTTTTTTTATTCCCCCTCCCCCAGACTCCTTGGCTCAAATACAGGGAGATCAGCAAGAAGTGAGGAATGCTTCTGAAACGCAGCAGGCAATGCCCATGCCCTCTGGATATGTGTGTACCTTGCAAAGTCATTGGTCATTTGGTTGTTGACTCAGAGTTACTCGGATTTTCCAGTGTGCTTGTTCCCTGCTGACTTACGGCCATAAATAGCGAAAGTAAACTTTGCACTTTTTGGGTTGTAGTTGTTTCTCTGATTTTATTTTTTGCTGTCTTCCGTGGTTTGGTTTGACATTTCATTTCCTTGGGGATGCTCTACAGAGGGAGATGGTAGTGCTCAAAGACTGAATTTTGCCCTGATTTATCAAAATTACTTCTGATGGCAACAGTAGCATTAATCTCTTCCTTTGTGTTGTCTCTGACAGTCAGAGGATGGTTTTTTCTGGGGAGCAACATGATCTTTAATGCAATATGTGTTAGTCGTTCCTCCCAAAAGTAGAATTAGCTTCTGGCTTTGCTCTTTAGGGGAGCTCTCCCAACCCAGCTGTTTTGCTTTTGCACTTCCCCAGGCAGGTGGGAGAAGCATCTAGAGAAGAAGCTTCAGCTGGTGCTTTTCTGGGATGTTGATATTCAGGCTGGGGGCTCATTGGGGTCCCTGAATACAAATGGAGCCATGTGGGACTGGCTAGAAATGTGAGGGCAAGGCAGAAATAAAGCTTGTTGCTTATAATTATAAAAGACAGTTGTTAAATTGAGAAAAGTAATCTGCAAGTAATTATGAATCTTGTTCTGGATGTATGGGATCGTGCCAAGGGGGAGGAAGCCAAAAAAAAAAGCCCTGTGCTTAGCTGGAGGTTCTGATATTTAATACAGCCTCCCAGGCATCATCTGGGCTGCGTTAAGGTACGACTGCGTCTGGTTATCCCGTCGCTGGGCTTGGAAAGGAGCTATTTGCTTGTCTGCTGTACTTAGAGTCTGTGTGTTGCGTTTCCTTCACACGCTTACTCTGCAATTCATAAAGAGAGTTTTATAATTGGCTAAAGAACATGGAAAATTATTTTGAGAGCGTCAGTTTGTATTGAGCACCTTGTGGGATGGATTATCAGTTGTCCTCTGAGGAGACTGTGTTTAGTGAGAGGGAAAGGGGAGACAAGCCTTTTGTGCCTGAGCTTGATGTGTCCTCCTGTTCCTAGTCCAGAAAGGCTTCCTGGTGCTTTGGCAGAGGTGAGAGGCATTTACCATTTACCGGGGCGCTGCTTTCCTCTGGGACTGTTGCAGTCAAGTGGGACCAAAGTCAGATTGTGATGGGGAGGACTTCTGGTGGGTTAACGTGGCTGGGGCTATAGAACATCTCTGTGCATAGGAGACAGATGGCTGTGCAACAGCTTCTAGGCACTCAGTGGGATCAACATTTACTCTTATATGTACTTCTTGGGTCATCTGAGATTAGGATTATTTTATTTGTCCTAAAAGACTGAGATTTTAACTATAATAATCATCATAGCATTTATGCATGGATATAATGCTGCTGTATCTACATGTCCATATAGTGCATTTCTAAAATGCAATTGAAGATGTGTATTGTTTGGGTGTTGGTTAGTATAACTACAAAGGTACTAGTAAAGGTCAGGGAAAAATCCTATAATAATAGAGTGCTGTGTTTGTATTCATTGCTGTTATTCTTGACTCTTTTCTTTAAAACAGTAAATGCCTACATTATTATACAGCCAGTTCATTCCCAGGGTCACTTCTTGGGCTGTATCACTTCTTGTAAGCCTTTTTACCTTGAAAAGGGACAGCAAACATAAGCTGGACTCTTTAAAATGTAAAATTTACCCATAATGATGTATTTTCTTTTTTTCTGCTTGCTGAGTCTCTGGCAATGACCTGTCAATGTTACAAAAGTGCACTTATTTCTACATAACGTAGTGGGAGTACAGGTTGTCAAGTGGTGCTCTGAGTGTCTTGATGAAGTACCTAGAGTGTCCGTGAGGGAACCCAAATCACTTGCTTTAATTTGAAGGAATCAGTTTAAAGCAAGCTTTTGCTGTCTGTCAGCAGTAAGGATCTGTCTGCTCTAGGAGAATCTTGTGGGCAGAGTATTTCACATCTTCCCTTGCTTTTCCCTTTGCTCCCAATCTTGTCAACTGGAGTTTTCAATGATTAAACTGCAGCCTATGCTAAGGGTGACAGCAAGAGCGTGGTGAAGGCTAAGGAAATGTGTGGAAACACCCTTGTAAATCAGAGCAGTGGGAGAGTATTGAAGTTACCTTGGTTGAGTAACACAAATCCGTACTGCCAACTCCCTGCTAAAAACCTGGGGCTGCTTTCCTGAGCATCCAAAGGCCCTGTACCATCTTGCGGGGCTGTGGTTGTGTGTCACCCAGCTCATCTCCTCTCCTGTGCCGGTTCTTTCAGCTCCCGCTAAGGTGCACCTAGAAGAGCAAGTGATGAGTCAGTCTGTGCTGGGCATGCAAAATGGGAGAGAGACCCAAAGGAAGCTGGTGCTGGCTGGGCACCAGGCGCAGTCTCTGCTGCGCAGGACTAGATGGGGCTGGTGAGCTGCCTTTCCCCACCAAGGGTTCTGGTGTCAGGTCAGACTTAAAAATATTTCCAGCTGCCAGGTGGGATGACCCAGGCATGAACTTCTGGCTGCAGTGAGAAACCTGCTTGCACAGAATGAGCGTAATACTGTGGACACTTACTCCACGGAGAAAGCTGCAGAGGAGGGCACAAGCGAAGGTCAGTGGTGTGAGTACCCTACAGTTTGCTCCATTCATGTTACCCTGCTCCCTGGGGAAGGAGAAGATGTAGGGATGCTTCATGTGTTTTCAGCAGGCGAAATAATTCTTTTTACTAGGATAAATAAAAGGGCAGAGAGAACACCCTCAGTAAGTTTGCAGTGACACCAAGTTAGGTGGGTGTCACTTGGTGACAAGGAGGGCCCTGGCCTTGGCTTTGGCCCTCCTTGAGGGAGGAAGGCTCCTCAGAGGGACCTGGACAGGCTGGATTGATGAGCTGAGGCCAGTCATATGGGCTTCAGCAAGACCAAGTGCCGAGTCCTCCAGCTGGGCCACAACAACCGCCTGCAACACTCCAGGCCTGGGGAAGAGTGGCTAGAAAGCTGCTCAGAAGGGACCTGGGGGTCTTGGTCAACAGCTGGCTGAACATGAGCCAGCAGTGTGCCCAGGTGGCCAAGAAGGCCAATGACATCCTGGCCTGTATCAGGAATAGTGTGGCCAGCAGGACCAGGGAGGGGATTTTACCCCTGTACTCAGTGCTGGTGAGGCTGCATCTCCAGTACTGGGGTCAGTTTTGGCCCCCTCACCACAAGAAGCACATTGAGGCGCTAGAGCGGGTCCAAAGAAGGGCAACAAAGCTGGTGAAGGGTCTAGGGCACAAGTCTTATGAGGAGTGGCTGAGAGCGGTGGCGTTGTTTAGCCTGGAGAAAAGGAGGCTCAGGGAAGACCTCGTTCTTGGCAATGCCCTGAAAGGAGGTTGTAGAGAAGTGGGGGTTGGTCTGTTCAACAAAGTAACAAGTGATAGGACAAGAGGAAATGGCCAGAAGTTGTGCCAAGGGAAGTTTAGATTGGATATTAGGAAGAATTTCTTTACTGAAAGGGTTATTAGGCATTGAAAGGGGTTGCCCAGGACAGTGGTGGAGTCCCTATCCCTCAAGGGATTTAAAAAATTTATAGATATAGTGCTTGGGGATATGGTTTAGTCAAGAACCTGTCAGTGTTAAGTTAATGATTGGAATAAATGATCTTAAAGGTCTTTTCCAGTCTAGGCAATTCTGTGATTCCGAGGCTCTGGGTTCCTTAGGGAACTTCTAGGATGACAAGGTATTCTGAATTTGAGGCGCTGCATTTTAGTATCAAGTTTTGTCCCCATCTTTGACTCTTTGATAGGCCATTGTGGACCTGTATGCTGTGTATCCTCTGCAAAGCCTGAGGTAGCTGTTTATATTTCATCCTTTTTCAGGCAGAGTGGTTATGAGGCTAAAACTCTGTTACCCTGTTTGGGGCGTTAGGACGTAGACTAAGGAGGAAAATTTGGAAACAAAAGTTTCATGGTATGAAGCATCAAAATGTTGCAATTTGGGAGTGAAAGCTAATAAATGTTATCTTGGGTTTTCTTGGAGGGAGAAAGGGATCTTATGCAGATTCTCAAATTCACAGTCATAGCTGGGACTGGAGATGAGAACTAAGGGTAAAACTTCTTGCACGGATGGCTAATTCAGGGTCTTAGGCATGTTACTGGTGACTATTGGATGTTTTTCACTATGCTATTTATACCGTTCATACATGCTGCTCATTCTGTGTTCTGTGTCTTCAGCTGCAGTTGTCACGTACGCCTCTTGAGATGTCACACAAAGTTGAATCTCAGTGCTCTTTGAAGGCCATGACATTTCTCTTTGTAACTGCATGATGAGGACTAAAGTTTGCTTCAGTGATGAGGAAGAGGGTAGCCCTTAAAAACTACTTAGGGAAGAGACTTACAGTTGGTCTGGTTCAGGCTGAACTGTTTGGAAGCTCATATAAAACTTTAAAAAGTTTTGGAAACAGGAGGGTATGTCCAGGTAGAAGCAGATGAACTGCTTTCAAGTCAACAGGAGCTGCTGCAGTAAATTCAAGGATGAGAGCCCATCCATTGGGACAGAATCTCGTGTGTGCATTGGTAATGAAGAAAAGACATTACCTATTTATTTTATTTGGGGAAATGAAGGCTTACTGTGGGTGTGAATCTTCTTCAGTAGCAGGTTATGTGCCTGTGTAATGTCTTGGAAGACCTGAAATATTGGATTTTGCTTGTTTTCAATTGACATTTCCTTTAGGTTTTTGCAATGAGCAGGAAAATCAAAGCAGGAATCAATTAAGGTTGATGCTTGGTTTTGACTGACTTGGTATAAAGGCAGGGCTAGGACTACAGTTCCCCTTAGTATCAGTGTGCTCAAGCTGGTGGAGACCCTTCCGCTGAGCCTGGGAACAATATGAAGGTCCCAAAGTGAGTCAGAAGGCATCATGTCTGTGCTGCCAGACGCCTGTGGGCTTGGACTTTGGCTTTGCTGTACACGTGGCTTTTGACTTGAGCAGTGCTCTGGAAGGAGAGCAAAGTACCCTTTCCAAAGAAAGAGCCTCTCTGTGGATTTGGGAATGGTCCTTTCCCTTCCTGCCTCTGTGTCACTGCCTGTATGTTGTGTGTCATGATACTTGCTTGCCGTTTGTACACTTGTTTTTTTTCCATTCCTGACAGGATTGTGTTTAGTAGAACACTCTCTTAATGTAAATTGATTTTCTTCTTTTAATAGGTATATTGCAGTGGATCTGAAAGTGATATAAGAAAGAAGCGCTTCTGGGAAGAGAAGCCTCCCTGCAAGGCCACCCCTGAAGATGTGGACTGCCATTGTATTCTTCCCACTGATTTCTTTCTGCATATGTGAACACGGGTTTTCTGTCCTGAAAGGGAGAGAAGTCCATGTAGTGCGAATCAACAGGCTCACAAGCGAAAAGCAGTGCAGGCAGACTTGTCAAAGCCCAGGTGCTTCAGGTGAGGTTCTTGTCCCTTAGCTGGAATTCCAGCTGGGTTTTCTGTTCCTTAAAGGTCTCCTCTGCTCTGATGACAACTGTCTTTATTAATTCCACTTGTATACAGGCATTTACAGCGATGGCTTCACTGTGCAGTTTTGTGATGCTAAATAACTTCTGAAAGCTTTGGCTAAATTGAATCCAGAACAGCCATTTCCCAAGGCCCTTCTGGCTTCCATAAGAAACAGCATGCCTGTGCACTGGTAGCCTGCAAACGCTGTTAGGTCACTTGACTTGAAGAATGATTACTCCATGCTGCCAAATCTTTGCAAGCAAACAGTGCTGTTGTAGACAGCTGCACTGGAATGAGTTGTCTTTGCTCACGGGTATTTGTGTGTGGTTTCTGCCTCAGAGGAAACCAGTTGTGTCCTGCAACCAAGCACAGGGTTAAACAAGTCTGGGGAGATAAGAACCTTCTGCTGTCTACCTCCGAGATGTCTTTAAAAAAGCATTAAACCTCTGAATGAGTGCTTCAGAGTTGTCCTTATGAAAGACCTTATCTTGTCTAGCCACATGTGAAAGCTTGTAGCACCTACAAACAACTGGTGATACTGTGCTGAAGATGAGACCTTGGCTCGGGTTGATGAATGTCTGATGATCACATGGATAGGAACGTCATAAAGATGACTTTTTTTAGCACCAGTGGTTTCAAACCTTTTTTGAACATAAGACACCCCTTCATAGTGGAAAGATAGCACCTTTATAAACTAAGCGCTTTATTTAGGAGGTAAATTACAAGTGGGTTTGTCTCTCAGGCACCAAGGCTATGAAAATTTCAGCCTTTGCTTTTTAAGGTGGTAAACCCTAGAGATGCCATGTTCACACTGACTGTGCTGACACTTGGGGTCTGCAGCACTGCATGTTTGTCTGCTCCATCTGAGAAGCTCTAAACACTGCACATGTCATCTAACTTCCTGATACCTTGATAGGGGTAGAAAAGGTGCTATCAGCTGCCCCTTCCAGAGGAGAGACGTAAGGAATATAGTTAGTCTCTGATCAGGGCTGGGAGATGATCTGAGTGCATACTTGGCCCTGTTACTGACTTCAACCACTTTTTTTTTTTTTATACCCTTCATGTTCTCTCCTGACATCTTTTGTACAGAGTGAGTCCAGCTGTGCGTTTGGGCAGAGGGGTTTGAACTTCTAGAATTAATGGACTTGTAACATCTTCAGAAAACCACTCAAAACTAAACCCAAAAGCATAAACCTTTTCATGTTTTACATTTTGTATTAAACCCACTGAAGCAATTTAATTCCTATTAGTTACTTGATGGCCAGTCTGCTGTACTACCTGGTGTCAAGGGAAATGGAAAAGATACAAACCCTTGGTGTAAATGTATAGTCACGTGCAGAGAGATCATGTGGAAAGAAGGACTTGAGGTATCTTTTTAATGATTAGCTCTAGGTTTTCACATCAGCTTTAGTGTTCTCATTCTGCATTCCCACCTTCCCCAAGCATATTTTTATGCTTTCTTTCATTACAGATACGAGGCCTGAGGCTTAGAAGTCGGAATAGTTGTACCCATGTAACTGTCAGTAAAGGAGCAGTGGTTGTTGTTTAAAGGTATTATAGTGTTAAGTTGCAGGCCAAGGTTGCATGGGGAGATGTCTTCAAAGCTACATTGCTTGGCCAAGTGGAAACATAACATTCCTAGCTGGTTAGGTTCTCTTCTGTAGGTGTAATTTATACCCTTGCTGACTACTTGGAGAAATAGAGCAACTGTCACAAAAAGAAACGCTTTTGTCAATACATTCACATCTCAGATGTGCTCTGCAGAAAAGGGAATGGTTGTTGGTCTGGCTCTCCCATCGTCACTTTGAATATCCACATCAGAGGCTGGGGTATGTAGTTAGCAAACTAACACATCACAAAACAATTGTACCAATATGAGACAGTCCAGCACTTCAATTCCATGCCAATAAAAGCAGCAAACCTGTCCAGGGCTCACAGCATGGGTTGTAACTCTAACCTCTGTATGTTGTCTAATGCAATGCGTTCAGGTCTCCAGATGCTGCTAGGGTAAGTCATATACATGATGGAGATGCCCATCTTAGCAAAGATCCAGCAATCTAGGATTCCCAGATGCCTGGTGAGCATAGCAAACCCATGTTGGGAGTTAAGGTAACCTCATACTTTTCCCTTTGCATCCCCAGCCATGTTCAGAGCTCTTCCACGTCTCTTCTACGGTGGCCAGTCCAGGGCTGGAGTTGAACATCTTGGCCATCTGAGCAGTTTGGCTGTGAGAACAGAGCCACTTGGCCATACTTCTGGGCTATATCTTGCATGCTCTGAGGAAAATAAAGGAAAAATATGACATGGCTGCAAGAGCAAATATTTCTGCTCCCTACTTCCACAGTACATCTGCTTACCTGGCTTCAGCGTATCTTTGGGCATCTGTGATTTCTTTCCAGTAACAGCAGGCTTCAAAATGAAATAAAGCAGCTTGGTAGGGCAAGACCTTGGTGTCTGCCTCTGTGGTTTCTGAAGAACTTTTGTTATCCTCCCACTTTTTTTTCTTTTTTTCCTTCTTCTGCCTCTTAATTGGAAGTGAGCATAAAGGAGCCCCGGGTGGTATGTGTCTTCCAGTGGACACATCAGCTGAAGCCCCAGTCTGGAGTTGCATCAAAGGGAGTACTCATCAGACCAGCTCAATAAAGGTATCTGGTTGTGCTGGGGAGCAACAGGAAGTCATGAGACACCATCCTGATGGCAGCAGAAACCAGGGTGCTTTTAACCATGTGGACCCCGTTAGTTTCTTGATCTTTCTAAACTAACTGACTTGGATATGTAGCCAATGCAAGATATGCTCGGACTCCTCGTTTTCCTCTTCCCAAGAAGTGAGAAATGGTGTGATTTACAGCAGTAAATGATCCACGTTTCTCCACTGGCATGGCTTACCGAGGGAGGGACAGGAGGTGAGATTGAGATTCAAGGCACATCCAAACATGCTTTCATCTCTGAGAGGTGGATTTTCATTTCTTCAAGGGCTGCTGCTCTGTCACCTGCTCTGTGTGACTGTTGAAGCTTTTAATTTTACTGCTTTGTAAGTACTATTTTTTTAAAAGGCTTTGAATTGTTTCAGTCACTTCCTTAACATTGTATCAAAGTCGGTAAAATTCCACCTTTGCTAGCTTCTTTCGGGCTGTCTGAACAGAGCGCAGTTGTTGGTACAGGGATTTCTCCAAGATTTTTCCACAAGCCCTTTTAATAACTGTGGTAATGTAAAATGTTTTCTTATGAAAAGTTCAAGCTTCCTATAGCCTTAATCCTCAGTGAGGGTAAGTCTTTTTGTAGATAAGAGCTTTAAGTGTAGTCATATGTGCGACACAGGCAAGTTCTTTGCCCTTTCTCACACTTCTAACAAAACACAAATTAATTTCTCCTGCCATACACTTAAGTTCCCTTTAATCCACTGATGGGTAGTCAGTTGCTCACGTATCTGCTTCATCCCACACTGAGCACTGTTATCTTCTTCTGTGGCTTTTTTTTATGTTGTTATAGTACGTGCCTCAGAAATTAATTCCATGCTACTGTGATATTACATAAAATCATAGCATAATTTACACAGGAGGGGACCTTTTGAAGGTCTCTGGTCCAAACCCAACTTAGATCTGGCTGTTCAAGACCAGATGGAGAATGTACCACCTCTCTAGCTCCAACCCTGTGTTTGAGTATCCTCATGGTGGAAACGAATTTTTTTTCCCTTGATATTGAGTTGGGATTTCTTGTAAATCATCTGCTTCAGCCCCTCAGACATCTAGCTGGCTTCCTTGGACTGACTCCAGTATGTCAATACTGCTCTTGTGTGCTGGGGAGCCTAAAACTGGGTCTCCTCAGTGCTGGTTAGAAGGAGGTTCATCCCTTCCTTCAAAGCCCAGTTGTATGTGTGTAGACATACCCAGGAAGAGGTTAGTGGGTTCAAAGTGATGCCAGGAGAGAGAGTTCCTACTGTTGTGAGTTTACTTAGCTTGTATTAGGATTTGACTTACTAAAAGACAATTTCTGTGATGACTCGTATGGCTGGTGGTATCATTTTTCAGCAAATGAAGAATAAATTTCAGCGTAACTTCTTTTATTACACCTGTGAAGCAGTGTGTTCAGTATACTGTGTAGCAACCCATTTTCTCTGCTGTTTTCAGGTAGCCATCATTGCAATTGGTCTGTGCCCTACCAGAATCGCTGCATTCTCTTGCGGTGTCACCAGCTGAGCATATGCCAGAATGCCGGAGAACAAGACATCAAAGATCTGCTTGGAGGTAATGCCATGCTTCAGGCGCCTGCTAAATCCAGTATCCTGGTCCTTTTGCTTTAAATGTCTGCATTTAAACTTTGAATGGCTTTCAGCTGAGAGAGATGGATTGTGAAATGCCTGCAGGATGATTCTGGAGGTGAAGTGGGTTCACTGGGAAAACTTTTGCTAGCGTCCTAAGGATTCTGGCACCTACATGGGCATGATGTGTCTTTGAGTAACTTCTGTAACTGTTGCTGAGTGACAGTTTGTCTCCATGTTGAAGACATCATTCAAGACGTTTGCACTCCACACACTGTCCTTTGGAAAACAAAGGCATAACAGATGTATTTGTATTTTTAAAAGAAAGGAAAATGTCTTGGCACTGTTTTTACTGACATTGCCAGGATTTTGTGCCAGAGGCAGCAGGCTGCTTCTATAATCAGAGCAGCCTTAGCAGCAATTGCTCATGGTGACTTTCCGGTGCCAGGGTCTTCCATTTTAATTAAGTGACATAATAACAAAAAGGAGCTTGTTGGTAATTGGGCAATCAATCTTCTGAAGCATGTTTCAAGAGTTCACTGTACTCAAGTTTTAAAAAAGAAAGTTTGTTCATGGTTCTTTTGGGTTGGCAAAGGTTTCTCTGCAACGCTGCAATCAGACCTTTGATAAGAAGGTGGAATTTATGTCACTATGAATCTAGATGACTGGAAGGAAATTCTTCTGAAGTAGGAAGGTGTAAGTAGAAATTTCCACTCAGTTTTGAGAGGTGAAAATTATGAATCTAAGCACAAAGGCTTTGTCGATGCTGTGTAACTGTGAAAGTGAGTCTTCTTCTCAGGAGCTGATGTTTGTAATGCTGCTCCTGTTGATAATGTGCTTCTGCATTGTAGCTCTGTACTTCGTTACCTTCCTTTTGTGGAATTAATTCCCTAATTGGGCAAAAGCAAACAAAACCCAAACAAAAAATCCCCAAAGGGATTATGTGCAATAAAGGCAGGGGTTTGAGTTTTCATCTTCTTGCTGACTTCAGGAGTGATTTATTCCAGTTGTACTCCATGTGGTGCAGAACACGTGTTCTGGTTTGCATGCTGGGGGTATGAGGTTAGGTTTGAGCTTGGGAGTTGTATTCTTATGAAACTTGTTCATTTTGTCTTTCTGAAGAAATTGTCGGTAGGAAAAGGGAAGCAGTCCTGTTTCACAACCGAAGCTATCCGCAGAAGGAGAGGATAGTGAATGCAAGGGTTGACCAACACAACATGGAAAACCTGTTTTCCTCAGTTGCTTGGACTCGCAAGATTCAGTTGAGGCATTTGCTTGGGACTGACAGTGAAGATGTAACAACAATCGCAAGCAAAACAATTGCAAGCAATGCAACCAGCACCACAGCAACCATTACCACTGCCGCAGCCCGAACAACAAATGTTACCGATGCTGCTGTTCTCACTACAGCTTATGAAACAACTGCCAATGCCTCAAACATCCCTGGAGGTTCCAGTCTACTTGCTGAAGCCACGAAGCCATCCACTGCCTGTTCTCCCACTTCTGGTAACACTTCTGCTTCTAATGCCAGCTGCGTCACCAAGCTTGTGACCACCACTGAAAAATCAGGAAATATTACCTCTGTCCCAGTATCGTCTCCCACTTCTGCTCCCCTCACTGTCGTTTCTGAAGCAGGAACTCACATGCCTCCAACAGAGCAGTTTAAACCATCCACCACCAGCACTCCCCACTTGAGTAGCCCCACCGCTGATGGAGCTGGCCCAAAGACACAGAGCGCAACATTGACCACCCTCACCTTGCAGGATGCAGGAACATCTGCTTCCACTCGTACCACAGCACTCACTCCACTGGAGAGTTCACACCCTGCAAATCCACCGACTGTCACCACGTTGCGATCTCTAGAGACAGAAGCGAGTACAGCCACAACATCCTTGAGTAAATCAACTTCTCTTCTGGGCTCTACAAGAGGTGTCACAGTTTTACCTACTGCTTCTACAGCAGAAACTACAACTGGGCATGAGATAAAGTCAACATCTCCCATTTTCTCAACAACCACGGCTCCAGCAGATGCGCCCAAAACAACAGCTTCAGGCCTTGCAGAAACTCAGGACATGGACAATGAGTATCTTCTAATTGCTGCCGAGCCCCTGACTCGGTACTTAGTGGATAAAAGTTCGCTTCTCGCAGTGCTTTTAGTTGGTACGGTTTTTTTCATAACTGTTATAGTTCTTTTCCTTCTGCAGGCCTATGAGAGCTACAAGAAGAAGGATTACACACAAGTGGATTACCTGATCAATGGAATGTATGTGGACTCGGAGATGTGAAAGGGTGGGGATAAAACAGTGGGCAGAGAGGTGAGAAGGAGATTGAAAGCCTGCCTGACTTGTTTTCCGTTCTTAATTGCCTCTAACACAAATGGAAAGTGCTTCCAAATTCACTTCTAGTGCAATTGAGGAGAAATGCCATGTACTGTATTAAGGAGAAAAAAACCACAGGTTTGTTTTTTTTTTTTTTCAGCCGTGTAACAGGTTGCTGTAAAAAAAAAAAAAAAAAATTTAGAAAACTTCTATAATGCACAATAGCTTTGGCCATTATTTTCCATTGTAAAACAAACCTACCAAGGGGTAAGCCATCATCCTCAGAAAGTGCTGGCGCACTTCTTCGGCTGTTTACAAAGCAGGTTCCTTGTGTTTCATTAATTTCACGTGTGCCCTCTGAAGACAGAGAGAAGGACGCTCTTGCCTTTTGTGATGTGCTCTGAAACCATCAGGTGAGAAGCGTGGAGTGTTGCTGCAACAGGGAACTTTTAATCCAACGTGTGTCATGTTTCCGTATGCTTCTTACTAGTAAAGAGGTGTCTTTACAAGGCATTGTAAACTGTTTACTGCTAACCCAAGGTATCTTTTCCCCACGGAGCGGATTACTGTGCCTCTGCACTTAAATGATCTTATTTTTGTATTCACTTAATAAATGGGGCCCTGGAAGGGCATATCTTGTTGCATTTCTGTTTTCATTCCTCTCCCTGCGGGTTCAGAAGCAGGCAAGGGGGCTTTTGGGGCGTAAGCACATGAGCTCTACTTCAGTATTCCAAAGTATGAGGGCTTTGAAGACCTCGCTGGAAGTATGGACATGTTACAGCAGATACTGATCATCTTCCAGGGTACTCTTCTGTATTTTCAGAGCAGTGTTCTGCCAGTCTTGCCGGTATGCTTCACTGCTTATTATCTTTAGTACATAGAGCACCAGGCTCTGTTTCGATTTTTGTTTTGCATTTAGTGCCAGTGTAGTTTGAAAACGTTATTGCACGTGTGGTTGCAGCTCACCACCTAAGATCCACAGCTCAGAGAGTGAGTAGAGAAAACACACTTGATTTTTGGCAAGTATTCTTCAGTGATTGATGCATCTTATGCGAATGGCACATACATACCAAATGCAAAATGCCAGATCAAAGTCCACTGAATTTTTTTTCTAACCAGACTGATAGTTTGTCTCACACTTTGAATTAATTGGCTCTTCTTTAATCCTGCTTGCATGTGATCTTGAGGCTGATGATACGCAAACCTTAGAACTGGAGCTGTTGGGTTTTGGTTTGGTTATTTATCCAAATTATTTGGCTGTTTAGAATTAGGAGGGAGTCTTTACCCTGGAAGAGGTTACTTTGTAGACTTTGTGTTCATCATCAAGCTGAAAGTGCTATGAAAATGTCTGCAAAGAGCATAAGCAGCAGCAGAAGCAAGGGCTTGTTGGAGAGAAATGGACAGGAGGTCGCTTCCTGAATTCTACCCAATATAAATTTTGAAGACAAAATTTCAAGGAGTGTTTTGAGGAAAGAAAAGAGATTGCTTTGAAAGTGTGATAACTGGGTTGTCAGCGTCAGGTTGCATTTTGCTGGGGACCTCATCTGCACACCAGTAAGTTAGAGCATCTCTCAGGGATAATGTGGTTTTGGGAGTCTCCCTCTTTGGAAGCTACAGAATTCACATGATGTTTCCTGGAGTGGGAAAAAAGTTGGAGGGACAGAATTTTATTGTATTTTAAGGTTCTTTTAAATTGGTTTCTCCTCAGCAGAAGGGAACTGAACCTTTATTTCTGCAGTCTTCAAGGAGCCACTCATGTGCAGTATCTATGCAACAAGGTGCTGGGAATGTCCCCCAGCGCAGCTGGGGAGTTGCACGCTCTTGAGATGCTTGGGACTGTGCATCTCAGTGCAACTGCAGATGTCAGGCAGATGCTGCTCTACAACCACAAAGTCCAGAGACTTATCTTTTCACGGGGATCTCAGGTTTCGCCTTAATTGCAGGTGAAGGTGAGTCACTAACCACAGACCTAAGCATGTGGTCTTGGAGCTCTACTCCAGATGCTGAGATAAGAGCAGTCTCCATGACTCCCTGCTGTCTCCCAGGTAAGAAGATGGGTGTTACCTCAGATTCAGGGCACTTCTTTTTCTCCTCATTTAGTCATCTCAGGTAAATGCTTGCATTTTGATATGGTGAATCCAGGCAAAAATGGTCTTTGTAATTTATCCCTGTCGATGTAACTGAATTCCTGTCTGTAGGAAGCACCTTCCTGCATAAAGGGTCACTGCTGCAGCTGCTCTGCTAGTGCTCTGCAGTATTTTATTTTTAAGTTGTCCGAGCAATTTCTGCGAAGGCAAACTGTGATCGTCAGACTTGTAATTGCTTATCTGGGAAATGGGGTGTTTTTTGGATGAACTTTGCACTGTGGCCTTGTTTCTTTTGGCCTCTTCATAGACCCAAAGTTGGACACCAGCTTCTGTGAACTGGAGTGGAAGCTTGCGAAGTTGCATTGCTTTTTATTCTCTCCTTTGAAAACATATTAGACTCCTGTAGTGGTTTCTTGGAGGGATTAGGGAGGGAAGGGGGCATTACTTAAAACTCTGAAACAGTTTTCTTTTCTAAAAACAGATACTTTCTAAGTCTTGTTTATTAAAAACAAATAAAACCCTTCAGGGGTAATGTATGTGGGTATGATATAATTACAAGAGTGGGAGTTGGGTTACAACTCTATTTATAAGAGTCTTAGGGAGTTTCTCATGGACACAGTGAGAATATTACAACTACATCATGGCTTAAAGAAACCACCACCATAAAAATCTTTGTGGCTTCTTAACAGGTTCTTACAGGAAGATGAGTACTCATCAGAAGCTTGTTGCAGTTCCCACAGCCCTGGTATGTTTACATCCAGGTCTCCTCTTCAGATACTGGCACAACCTGTCTTTTTTGTTCTTACTTGAGTTACTGCACTTCCAGCAGTTTCTCAGCAGAAACCGAGGTTTTTAGCGTAAGGCTGAGCACCAGAGCAAGTCTTGCCTCAGTGCGTTTCTACACAGCAAGGTAGAGATCTTCATGCTTTCCATGGAAAAGTTCAGGTCAGAAGGGGCCTTTAAAGCTCATCTAGTCCTCCCACCCCCTGCATGGAGCAGGGACATCTGCAAGTAGAGCAGGTTGCTCAGAGCCCTGGCCAACCTCACCTGCAATGGTGCCAGGGGTGGGGCAGCCACCACCTCTCTGGGCAACCTCTGCCAATGTCTCACCACCCTCATTGTAAAATATTTACTCCTTATACCTAGTCTGGATCTAGTCTTTTTTTAAGTTTAAAACCATTACCCCTTGTCCTATTGCAATAATGCTCAAAGTGCAGTGCCAGGTGGAGAAATGTCAAGTGGTTTTTTCATTGTGTCCCAATGGTTTTGCCTCATACTAGCTCAGTTTAGGCATAAAAAAATAAAAATACTGGGCTGGAGCCCTCTGAAAGTCAAGGTATGTTTTCTGGCTTGTACATTGAAACCCAATTGTAAAGACTTGACAGCTTTGCTGGTTCTGTTTTGCATCCAGCTACTCGTGAGCATTGAAGAAAGAGAGCAGTGGGACTGTGGAAGATGGATTGCATGTGCAATCCTCTAAAGGGCTCTTCTGTAGCACTGGCTTCATGTGTAAGTACGAAGCAATTAGGATTTCTTCCCTTCTGGCTCTTTTTGGAGGACCTCTTCTGGAGGTCACCAGCAGCAAACATTCACTTGGTTGTTCCAACCCATTGTTTCTGTTTGGGCTAAAGCCAGCCTTTTGGAATGGCTTGGCTTGTTTTGCTTTTGAGGCCACAAATAGTGGCAGATCTGTTGCATTTCATGATGTAGAGTTGCAACAGTTAATAGTGAGTATTTTAGATGAGGAAATGCAACACCTCTGAAAGTTTGCTTGCAGAATTCACGATAAAACAATAGACGGGGTCCTACTAAGTTATCTAGAAGACATCTACCCAGGGACTGCCAAAACCAACATTCCGCTGCTGTGAGGCACAGCATATCTGACGCACATTGGGTTTCAACCTGTTGTATGGGCTCTTTCACAATAAAACACAGGAACATCCTGGAATTAAATTTAGATGAGATTAATTCTAAATGCCACCTCCCTTTTAGTTAATTGCCTGTATTAGAAGTATGTTGTTCTAGACAGCAGCGAAGAACAGAAATAATGGAATATTAAAACATTTAGAGGAACAATAGGGATGAAGAACTTTTCATCTGCAAATGTGAGTTTGCAATATGCCACGTGGTGTCCAGAGAATTGGGGAACTTATGCAGAAATCTTAAGCGTGACCTTTAAAACAGCTAATGCGTGTAGTTGGGAAAACACCCAGGGAGCTCTGGCAGAGGTATCGTGGAGTTAGTTTCTCTGGATTTGTCCAGTGGCTGCTCATTTCTGGCATCAAGAAAGGAAACCTGAGCCCTACCCTGCTGAAGCATTTCTAAGGGCTTTTTCCATGGTGAATTCTCTGGTATACAGTAAAGGCAAGTTCATATTGCAGCATCTCCTCTGACCAAGGCAGCTCTCGTTGTCTCCTTTCCATCGCCTCTAAGTCTCAGGACACTTTATTACTGTTATTGCACTGGGCTGAATTTGGCCCGTGGGTTCTGCAGCAAATCCTTTGATCTTGCCCAAAGTATCAGCTTTTAAGTTTGTGCTTTTCTAGAAGAAACCAGGCTGAACAGCAGCGAAGCACAGGGCTGTAGTGATTCCTATCTGCCGTAGCTCAGGGTTAGGGCTCCCCTTGGATTTTCTGGTCTTGCTGGATAGCTGTTTATTACGGGCAAAGCTGGTCTTTGCTCTACAGCGTTTGGGGTCGACTTCCTTGTAGTTTCACATCCTTGGACCGTGATTTTCTGTGCTGCTGCTAGGCTGGCTAATGTATTTAGAGCAGCCCTGCCATGGCTGAGAGATGCCAGCAGGTTGTGCTGCGGGGCAGCTCTTCTGGAGCTTGCCTGTCCAGCCTCCCTCTGGAAGGGAAACCCCAAAGGGTCTGGGGAAAAAAAAAAGAGTATCTGCCTGGGGCTTCCTGGTTAGCCCCGGATGATGTTCAACTTGCGCCTTGGCTGGAGCTATGTTTGAATTACAAAGTCTGTTTGAAGCAGAGGTCCTTCGCTAGCACGCAGGACTTGCCCAACATCCTGCTGGTCCCAATTAAAAAGACTAAAGCTGTTTGGATGAGACTGTACAATCTGCTTGGAAAAGCAAACAAATAACTTGTCTTCATGAAAAGTGGCTAAATATTTTAACCCCTTCAGGCTGGGACAAGTGAAACCCATTACACTGGTTTGAGGGTTATGGAGTTATGCAAGTGGTTCCTGTTCTTTACTGTGTGCAGATGAAATGGTGGAGCTCAAGCTTGTGAGCGTGAACGCTATTAAATCTTCCCATGTAACTCTTGTAACACTAAGGAATGGCAAAGAAAGGACGAGGGATTTTTTCAGTTTATAAATGCTCACAGTTCGAAGTGACTATTCATGGCTAGTTTAAAAAATAAAAAGTCAAGATTTAACCAACTTCTGGAGTTAGATTAGTCTCTAAGGTTGTGAGATTTCAGCCACTGCTGCAGATTAGAAGGTGAGAATTTTCAAAAGTATCTGTACAGGGACATAAATCCTGGAGGTATGTTGTGATTCCTCACGTGTCTCCCCCAGGCCCTGCTGTAGGCATGTTTCTGAGCAGCTTTGCTCATCCTTGGTCAGTGGAGCTGGGATGAAGTCGGCAGCTGAGTAACGACTGATGTGAGCTGTACCGTGGGGCAGCGGTTCCCCACGCTGTTGGGGAATGGTGCCGATATGGTGCTGCAGCCTCGTGGCATCAGGTGATAACAAGAATATCCTTGGTATAGTGTGATACCTTGTGTGATCCAGGCGCTGCCAAGAGGCAGAGGAGCCTGTGAAGTGCCAGGAAAGAGTTTGCTCAAGGAGGAAGCTTTGCTGGTGTCAGTGTACAGAACAGGGCTGTTGGGGAGCACCTGAGATCCTTGCTGATGACAGCAATCAGAACTAGGTAAAGCACATTATGTAGGTATGTGCTAATACGGCTACTCAAGGTGCACAGAATAAATGGAAGAGACGTGTTCCGGGTGAATGTGCCATGTATTTTTGACAAGCTCAGTTATGGGGACCTGCTGGCAGTAGAAGATGGGTCTAAACTGATTCCTTCTCCATGCACCTTGGTGAATATTCCCAACAATGACAGAGGAGCAGCAGCGCTATGTGCTACAAGCCAATGTCTAGAGATTCCAGGCAGAAAGGCTGGCTGGTTTGTAGGATAAAAACCAGCTCTTCTATCTCATTCTCCTGTTTGCTGGGTTAAAGTACTGAAGGCACTTTTTAAAAAAAATGATTTTTACGTATTCCTATGTGTCTTCAGTATTTAGGCTGTGCTTTAGTGTTGGGCTAAAGATCTGCAGAAAAAATAAGCTTCTCTGGACCAACTGGAGGTTGGTCCCCAGGGCCCAGCCCCTCACTGGGGTTGAAATCCTCAGCATCTCAGAGAGGGTCAGGCAGGTTCCTGTGCTCCAGAACTGCATTGGGAATTCCTGTGGAAAGTTTTGCGCTTTCCTTTCTACTTCAGTCTGCAAGAAGTAGAGAGACTCTTCTGCAGGACAGAGCAATCTCATCCCCCGGCAGTTAGTTACATGCGGTGTGCATCCCATTTTGAAGGAAATGGTGAGCCTCATTAACACGGTCTCCGTGCCTCTCCTGGATCACATGCAGCCCTAGGGTCTGTTTGTAACCAAGCGTAAAGCTTTTTCAAAAGATGTTCTCACCAGTTGAAAACCATATGCATGTGAACCACAGCAGGAAGGTGGAGCAGTGGCTAAAAGGGATGGAGGGCTCCACATGGGCAGCAGATGCACATGGCTTGCACTGGGACAACCCGTGTGGGTTTTTTCCAGCTGTGAGCCTTGGGTCTGCCATCAGCGTGTGCGGGACTTGGTAGAGTGTCCTTTTCTTTGAA
This sequence comes from Coracias cyanogaster, assembly GCA_033124195.1. Taxonomy (NCBI): domain Eukaryota; kingdom Metazoa; phylum Chordata; class Aves; order Coraciiformes; family Coraciidae; genus Coracias; species Coracias cyanogaster. The sequence goes on along the minus strand of JAVSBS010024544.1, from coordinate 30,348 downwards.
TGTTTGCAGTTTTGTTAGCCAGCAGGGAATTCTGGAAAGTGTTGGTGAAAGCTGTCAGGCTGTGTAGTGATCTCCCAAGGGACGGATTAGCAGCCCTACAGGAGTTCAGGACCTTGCAGGCTAAAGTAGCAGAAGAAAAATGCTGGGGATGAGTGGGATGACCTGAGAACTGTTGTGTGAAGAGTTAATGAGTGATGGAAGAAAGCAGATGAGCTGATGAGAACTGTGTGCATGCTAAAGGAGAGACCAGGCATTCCCATGAAGAATGATCCTTTCTTAACTGGACTGGGCTTCTGGGTCTTCATGCTTCTGGGTGTACATGATTGCTGGCCAGATGAAAGAGAAATACACCTCTGCACACATTTGTACAGAACTGCCTGCAGAGGGAATTTAAAAGCGTTCTTTGAGGTACCTGATGTTAGTGCTGACGAGATGTTGTTACCCCGTTGACTTGAGTTGCTAGCTGAAAACACATAGCAAGCTCATGGAGCCAGTTTCTGGCCACAGGACTCTGTAAAGGTTTGCTTCCTTACCTTGTCCTTTTCCTAGCTCAGCTTTAAAGCTCTTTCCAATTGCCTCATGAGAGAGAGAGCCCTGCAGTGGCGTGGTGAGGCTGCCTCGCCTCCCTGGTAGGGTGCACAGATACCCACTGGGACTGCTTCTTCCCACCCTGCAACGTGCGGGCATTCCTGTGTGCATGTGTTGGTCTAGGAACTGTCGTCCCACAACAGCTTTGAAGTCGGTATACTTCACCCACTGCCAACACAGATGTCACTGCTCTTTTCAAAGGAAAATGCAAGACTTCTCCTGTAAAAAAGGCATGTGTGAGATGTTCCACAGCTCTGAATCTGTTTGGCTCCAGCCCTGAAGTGCGAGGTTTAATATTCCTTCATGTCTTGCTATCTCTTGCCAAAAAGGTGCCACAGGGAGGCTAGTCCTTATTCTGAGATTTATTACACCGCAACCCCCCCTTTACTACTGCTAATTAAAACTAAAACTCCACTTTATCAAATGACCAAGTATCTTTTACAGGGCTGCTTTGTGCTATCTGTTTGTTCTCTCTCCATGGGTTCCCGGGACATGCCACCATGTTGAGGAGGTCGTACTGTAGATGAGACTAATAATAAACCCGCACTAAAAGTGACTGCACTGTGGAGGAACTTCAAACCCAAAAGAAAAGCAGGCAGGGACAGTTTTAACCACAGCGTGCTCTTTAATTGAGCTGGAGCTGACCTGCCTGCTTTGTGATGCCGCGTGGGTTGGGTGGGGTTGCAGTCTTCCTCGTGAACCTCCTGCTATCATAGTTACATAGACCATTTTAGTCTCTGACAACAGGAACATTATTTTCTGTGCAACCTTTTGGCTTGGGCCACCCATGTGCCACAAGAGACAGGAGGCCACAGGAGCACTGGCATCGGTCCTTCTACAAGGTTCTCACACTCCTGACAGATAAATAGTCCCTGGGCAGGAGACAGGAGGTACCTCTGGGGAAGGTGGATTTTCAATCACTTCACCTTGTCTTTTGTTCATCCCCTAGCTATAGCAGCCTTGCTGATGGCTTTGTCCAGTGCAGATCCCCCTCATTGTGGGCTTATGTGGGCTTCTCGAGAGACTGTTGCTTTAAAGACCCTTGCCTCAACAGCTGGCTTTGAATTGCACTGGTGGTGCTGGGCGAAGGCATGAGACAGGGGCAGCAACTTGCCCTCTCCAAGGTTTCCAAAGTGCCTGGCCAATATGTTTTAGCTACAGCTGTCACATGTTGGGCAACTGCTGCAGCATCACCTGTTTGAGCCAGCAGAACCTACAGAAAAAGGGGTGTCTTAAGAGAAAGGCCATGCTAGTGCGGTCTCTGGGCTGATGTGGTGAAACAGCTTGGCCAAACCAAGACTTCAGGTGCTGATTTCATTGGGACCTTCTGAGATGCCTCCTCATCCACTGGGAATCTGGATCGCAAGCTAAAGCAGAAGGTTCCCTGAGCGCAGCTGCTGCTCAGCCCCGAGCAGGGGTGAGCTGTGGCTGCCCCAGCCAAGCAGCAGCTGTTCTGTGTTACTGGTCCCCGATAACAACTTCCTCTTCCCTGTGTGTATGCCGGTGGCTTGGTGCTTGTGGGGCGGTAGCTGCTGCCTGCTCTTGGCGCTGCTCTCCGGGTGATCTGTGTGTGCAGGGAGCAGAAGGGAGGACAAAATGCTTATTTTCTAGTTGTGGTGTCAGGGCAAGATATCTCCTGATGCCTCAGAAGAGAAGGGGCTGCTGCTGCTTGCTTTTGGGCCAGCTGTCCTTGCTCTCTGGCTCTCACAGCTGCATTCACCAGCAAAGGGCAGAAAATGGGAGTGTTCAGCAAGCTACAGGGAAAGTAGAGAGCAGGAGCAAGAGGAGTCAGGTCCTTGAAGTTTCTTTTCAAGTGCCATGTCTCTTGGACTTTGGCTACCTGCTCAGGTCCTTGCATGGGCAGGCTGTTGAAGAGCACCAGGTTCTTCTTTTGCTTGTAAGACTGGCTGCAGGCATGAGCCCACAGAGCTGGCAAAGCAGTGACTGTGGGATGGGTGAGAGCGTGGAGGGAGAGTGGCTGTACCTTGTTCATCACAGATACAGCGCAGCGTGATCAGACACACGGGTGAACTGTGCTTCCTGATGATGCGTTTGCCAGGATGGGTGCTCGACATTGCCACCAGCCTAGGAGATTTAGGCGTGCCTGAAAATGTCATGAGAAACCTGTGCCAAGTGTCATGATACAGCTGCTGTGGCAAATGCAGGCCAGTTGAAGTCAGAGATGACCCCATTGGCTTGGCGGGGTTGGAGCCAGGGCCAGAGGGTCATGTAGGCTCTGTAGTCTTCTAACATGTAGCGTTAGTGGCACTGACAGTTTCCTGTAGTGGAGGTGCCTGGAAATGGGTGACAAGTGAATTCAAGTGACAAGAGCCAGCTGTGCTGCTTCTGCGTTGGAACACCTTACTGGTGAGGTCTGTCCTCCACCTGTCTGTGGCTGTCATCCAAAGGCCAGAGGTACTTTTAGATCTTGAGACAGAAGAACAAGAGATGCTTCCTTAATGTTGCACTCACCAGAGTAGCTGACAGAGAAATGTGCTACAAAGCATTTAGCCTTCAAGTGCATAAAAAGAAGAGAAGCTGAGCAGCCTCTCTTACACAATAAGGTTTTTACTAGTTGATATTTAATAATTTAAATTATTTTAGTCATGCTTCCCATTGCATTAGGCTGGAAGCATACATATATTGAGATGCTTCCCATGGCTTGAAGACCTTGGGACCTGTAGAGACTAGACATCTTTGAGGTAGAGAAGAGAATGAATGCAGAGAAGTGGCAACTAACTTAGGGAGGTAAAGGAGAAGAGTGGTGAAGTCAAGAGGAGTGGCTGGGCCTCTGGTTTCTAGTTTCCTGCTTCTTCCCCCGTCCCTGACAATAGTTTCTGCTCTTTTTATACAAGAAGAAGGATTTGCGGTAAGGAGGGGGAAGGAAACAGAAGCTGTCCTGCTCTAGAGGTAGCATCAGTTCTGCTTTGAAGCTTTCCACGAGGCGTCGGTTCACCGTCAGAGACATCAGCTGCAAATAAACCCGTTCCAGGACATTTTCTCAGCGTGGTGCGCTGCAGCAGTCTGCCCTGGCTGTTACACGAGCAGAGCACTCGGGTGGTTTGGAAGAGCAACAAACTGCCTGCCAGGAAACACGCCTTCATTTTGTGGCAGGCCAAGAGAAAATGTGGACAGGGCTGCTGTTGTTTTCCATGTAAGAAGCACTGGGTATTCCAAATTGCAGGAGAAGGAACATGGTACCAAGGCTCAGCACGCCTTTAAAGGACTAGAGATGGTCTGCTGAGTACCCGGTCCTAAAATACATGGATTTTCATAAAAATCTATTCCTAGCCTTGTCTGGGATGTGGCAAAAAAAGGGAGTTTTCCTTGTCTGATACCTACTCTCCTTCTGCTAGCTGGGTAGGAGTCTTGTGTTGAACCTGTGGCTTCATGCTGCTGTTCTGTCAGCTACAGACTCTGTTTGAGGTGTCATTTCAACCGGCGTTTGCTTCCCAGGGGTTGCTGCATCTTCTGTGGTACTGATTCAGCTATTTCTGCTGCTCTGCTCTGTACTGAATTAACAGCATGACTTGTTGGGGCTGGGAGGGTGTTGCTTGCTTTTTTACTTTTTCAACCAAAAAGTCAGGAACAGGCTGTTCTCTGGCACCATCTTCCTCTCTTTGGATATGGGGTGCAACCTTTCCTTTAAGCCACCTTCCTTTGACCTGAAGAACAGGCTCTGCAAAATGTCTTTTCTAGCATTCAAGGGCTATGACCTCTATCACCATTGCTGCCCTTGAGTGGTTATTGCCTAAGAGACTCATTTCTGGATTTGTTCCTGGATTTGAAGTAGCGGATTCTGGGTAGGTTAGCTCAGTAGGCATTGATGTGATTCAGCTAATTTGAGATCTGTTTTCACTGGAAAACTAACAAGTGCATGTCTGAGCCAACTTGAAAAGTTCTTTTCTTGGTGAAGTGCAGGATTGCTCAAGACAAGGTGACAGTATATTTATTTTAACTTTTAAATCATGGCAACAGTGGTATTTTTTCTCTGCCTACTCACTGCCATAAAACGAAAAAACAGCTGAACCAAACTTTCCAAGCATTAGGCAGAACCCAGAGGGGCAAAATTCCACCTGAAAAGGTTACAATTTAATGAAGTTGCTTACAAATGAAAAAAGCCAGTTGAGAATAGAACTGAGAGCTGTCCATACGTGCTTCTCTTCTAGTATTAATAGTAATAAGAGTGCTAGATTGCCAAGGAGTGTTTTATAGGTACTGCAGGTACCTAAAAAGACGCCGAAAGTCTGTCATGTCAACAGGTCTTAACAGTATATGGCAACATTGCACAACAGCTCTTCAGAAGAGGAGAAAACTGGTTCCTGGTGAAAATTGAGGTAAGCAAAGTGAACTATAATTGCCCCAGCTGGAGTATGGCCTGACCAGTAAGACTTCTAGAACTTTGCCTGCTGTAAGCTGTGTCCGTTCTCCACTTTGTACCTCACACAGAAAAGGAAACTCTGAAAGCAAAGATCAGCTGGCACTGCGCGAAGGTACAGAGCTCGACCTGGGAAGGGAATCATTGTGTGAAAATCAAATGCCACCTCTGGCAGCACAAGGTATTTTATTGGCAGCTGTTTATTCAAGCGTTGACTCAGCCTAGCTTTTGAAATCTGACAAGATAGAGAGCCCTAAAGGGCTATGGCCATAAGCATTAATAAAGCAATCTCGTTAAGAGATAATTAAGTCACATTTATTAAATTCCTAATTAAGCAGCCAACTGTAAGTCTGTTAGGTAAGGAATGCTCAGTTGGGATTATTCACTTTCCACACCCTAACAAGAGGTTAAAATGGCAGGGGGGCAGGGGTAATAAAAAAATCCCCCACCTCCTGGAATATAATTTGTATTTTAGGTGTGGTGCCTGTGGAGGAAGCAGAGAGTGAAGCGTGTGCCCTGCTGAGATGGAGGGAGAGCGCTTCCCAAAAGTTAGTTTCCTCCTCCTGTGAGTGTTTGCACGGTGGGAATGGATGCTACCGCAGCAGGAGCTGTTCCTTGGGAGCAAGAGAAATGCAAATCTGAACATGGGAAGGGATGTCTGTTTGCCTCCCTCGGTATCTTAAGCAGCTTAGGTTAAACTCAGCTCTGCTGTGAACCCGTGGCCTCAAGTCTTAACTAAGACCACAACCAGACCTGAACTGCAGGCTATACGATCTGGCCAGACAAAAGGAATGTGGAGATATGAGATATTTTGCTACCCCTCTTTAACAGATGGGGAAAAATAGGACCAAAGAGGAAATTATAACATAGCTAAGATGACTTGGGAGACCGTAATTGAAAATTCAACTGAAGGCTTCTAAGCAGCCTCTCTTAAATAGCTTATCCTCCTTCTGTACTGTGAAGGCTGGCTGGTCCTCCACATGGGACACTTCAGGCTCCTCAAAACAGTTTTCTGCTCTTACTTTCCATTAGCTTCAGGTGGTCTTTGCAGAATCCCAGATGGGATTTTTCTCTGCTTAAAGCGAACAACAGGAAACCTGCTGAATTAATATTTACTGGATTAGGAATGTGGGAATCCAGAAGAAAAATGTGCCGGTGTTACCTTGTTTGGTTTTTTTTTTCCTTTGATGATGCAGAGAGGAGGATGACGGGAGAGGGCTCCATCAGTGCCCATGAACCTTGCACAGAGCTGGCAAGGGTGTGGAGATAGGGGTGGCTTTGGCCACACCCAGGGGAGTGGATGATAGGCAGCAGCGTTTGGCCTGGGGCTCTGGGGCAGACTTCTAGGTGGAGCCCAATAACCTACCTTCCCTTCCTGCTTCTCCTACTGACAGCAGTCCTGGAAGCTGTGCTGGGTTTGCCTCCCAAACCGTGCTCCCTTCCTGAAAACTCTTCTGGAGCCTATCACTAAGGGATATGTCTCGCCACAGGGTTTATCTTCCCTCTCTCCTTTATTTTGGAAGGGATGGATGCACTGATAGACAGCTGGTGTACCTGGGCTGATCACAGACATCTCTGATATTTAGTTTCTATTATTTATCTGTCTGGCTCAAGCTCCTCTGTTTTCCAGAAGCAAATGACAGAAATGCTGATGGAGTAACTGGAATCGTTAATAGTCTGGGGCACTGGCTGATGTCCAGGTTTAGCAACTATTAAACTGTGGCTCAGGGCAGCAAATTCCAGTCCAAGCTACTTAAACACCTGGCCTGGCTGGGAGGAGTTGTTTCTTCCAGCAGTCCCAGCGCAGCAGTTGGAGTTAGGAATATGAGTGTTCCAGATCAAATGAGGATTATTTTCCTTTCATGCACACTCTGCAGGAGAATATCCCATCCAGGACTAGCATGGATCAAAATTGTGACTGAGGGGTAAAAGTGGTAGGCATGTATGTGCACAGCGATAAGCAGTTCATTAATCATTTACACTCCTGTTTTGCCCTTTCAGCCTTTTCTGGTGCCTCTGTCTTGCCTCCCGTTCTGCTCTGAGTTCCTCAGTCCATAAGAGGACCTACAACATTAATGACATTTTCAGCCAGAGCGGAATCTACTCCTTGCTGTCCTGAGTCCAATAAAGTGCTGTCATCAGGTTTCAGGCTTTCTCTGGCTTGCAGAATTTTGAGAGGCCCCTTGCTTCTCATAGGCTGGGCTTTAAGGATGGCAGTAAGCTCAAGGTGCTCCAAGACAAACTGTTTAACTCTTAACACAGATCACAAAAGAGAGCTCGTAGCATGGATGGGCTTCTATAAAGCAGGCTGAAGCTCAAAAACATAAGGTTTTAGACCAAGTTTACAGCTAGTTTTATAATTTTCAGTATTTTTGGCCCTTCACCATAGCAGAGCAGGCAGGTCAAAGGAGTCTGGTCATACTGCTTTGTTTTACCTTTGCCCGGCTCAGGCAGTCTCAACACAGATCTTGGTTACAAGGTGACTTGTGAAGATTAAATTCTGATGAAGGAGCAGAGGCACTGTAGTGTGGAGCAGTTTGTCCTTCTTCATCACTTGCATCTAGTCCAGCTCTGGATTCACCTTCAGACCTTCTTTAAGGAGAACAGGTCTGGTCAGATGAGCTTGGTGCGGGACAGGACCTGGAATCAGAGGCATAACAGTTTCTGAAAGACTTTTGTTGGGCGGTGGCTGCAGCTGGAGCCGCAGGGGCCGAGATGTCACCCACTTAGGGTGACAGGGCTTGCATGTAACACACAGAGCTGGACTGTGCCTTAGAGCCATTCACTTTGAATCAGTTCTGGTGTTAGCATCACGACAAGATGGATGAATGTGGACTAGGAGGATGTTTCCTTTTGACTTCTCCTCTTTTCTCCTTCAAGTATCAGGACCATCACTCAGAGAAGTATTTTCTTGGGCATACTGTATCTGGGTCACATTAGCAGCCCTGGTACCCATTTTCACTTCAGCCAGGCAGGAAAGTGGTGAATGCAGAGGTGAGACCTCAGATAGCATCCATCTCTTGTCTGACAGCTGTTCAGAGTCAGAAATTGTTATGAGGATATAAAGTGCCTGCAAGATGAACTATCAGTCCTGACTCCCCTGATGATCTAGGTCCATGGCTTGGTGGGAAGGGAGGGTCTTGGGCAGCAGGCAGGGCTGTCTTTGGTGCACTAGGAACACTAGTCACAACTGAAGCCTCCCTTCACATGGCCTTGAATTCGCTGGTCTGAATTTGCACTGACGGAAGCCGAGGGGTTCTTGTCACTTATGTAGATTTATATTCATAAACACACATTCACTTCTACATGCTAAAAATACTTTTTTCCCCTTTCTTTTCTGTCAAGTTTGCTTTCTCCATGTGAATTCTGATTTACAGTGATGCTCTTTCTGATTGTTAAGGCTCCTTTTCTCTACACCCTTCCTCTTGCCTCTTTCATAACCTAAGCCAAAAATATTTGTCTACCACAAGCGATCAATGCCAGATTTGTTGTGTGGGCAGGACTAACAGTGAGTAAGGGATAACAAAACAGAGAAAATTGATGCTTCACTAAAAATAGACCTGCTGCAGAAGGTACAAACTGGTTCCTCATGTCAAAGCTAAGGGATAATTAATTGAGCAATTGGGATGAATTTGGAAAATGATTCTTGGTCAACCACATCCTTCCCGTGCTCAGAGAGAAGGCAAGAGGATGACACAGTTTGGAAGCAAGCGCAGCAGTGGTGAGAGGGGTTGTGTTTGCAGCCCTGGGTGACTAAAGCTGCCTGTTGTTTGGCTTTGTTGTAAGAGGTTAGAGCATTATTGCCCAGCGTGCATGTTGGCAGTTCTTGACATCTCCCTTTCTGAATGAGCAGGAATCCACGTGGAGCTCAGTCTCAAGTGGAGCAGGCCAGCTTTGCAGAGAGGGGAGCCATGACAAGGTTTCTTCCTTGCTTGATCTGTTTTCCCCCTGGTACTTTGCTTGTCCATGCCCACAGTTTTGGGTGACTGTCACTTGCCATGGCCTCAGGCAGTGCCGAACACTGATTTTAGTGAGGGCATCCATACTCTAAGACAGCAAATACTACTGGTCTGGTTGGGCGCTGCCGAAGGTGATTGAAACTTAATTCAGTGTTTCACACTCTGGATCAAGCCCTGAAACTGAACCCAGCTGTGTTAATGCACCTACTGAAAAAATCATCCCATAATTTACTCTGTTGTCCTATAACCCTTTGTCTCTGCACTATTGACTCAAATGATGTTTTCATCATTTTACTACAACAGATTATAGCTGCTGATTCCCAAGGCAGCATCTGCTGTTTAATTATAGCTAATAAATCATTAGCTACAAGCACCATGGTTGCCAACATGGGGAAGAAACGTGTGCTAGAGCCGTTCCTGATGCTGGGGAACTGGAGGCTGCTGGAGGACAGGGGGAATGCCCAGCTGAGCCTGGTGCACTCTTCTTTGAAGGTGATCGCAGGGAGAACAAGGGGAGAAATGACCTAAAATGCCCTGGGATAGGGTTAAAAATGTGTACTCCATTGCTAGGCAGGATTTCAGTATAAGCCCCCTTGAACTTCTTATATCTTTGTCAGTGGTAATGGAAGGTCCTCTGTTGTGAAATGTAGGTGCATCTAAACTCTTATCAAATCATCCCTTAATCTTCCATTCCACAGGCTTAGAGGAAAGACATGTCCCACTGAAACCCACAGATGAACTAGTCCCTACTTGAATAATTTATTTCCTATGATGATTCCTATGGTGCCCACTGATGATAAATTGGTTGGAGAGCTTGCCATCATCATAGTAATTAAGTGTCTATAAATTCAATGAAAGAAAGGCAGAAGAAATGAACACAGATTGGTGTCCTAACAGGGAAGAGACCAGCAGAACTCTGCTGTGACACTGTCCCCGTATCCGTTTTGCCAAACCAGCACGATGTGGGCTGGCCAGCTAGTACATGTGCTAGGCAGCTGGTCAGCCCACGCATAGCTCTTGATGAGCAGCAAAGCATTATTTTTTGCCTGGTGGGCATGAAACAGGGGAGCTGCAGAGTTTCTCACTGTGGAGGTCTCACAGTGAACACGGGACACACATCACTGGAAAGAGAGTTGTACCAATTCTGCTTTTTTCCGGAGCAACTTATAATCATCAAATGCAGCTTTCCCTCCACTCTTGCTTCTAAGCCTTTCTAAAACGGGCTATAACAATTGTTTTGAATACCCTCACATGGCTTTAGAAATACCAACTTGGTGCAATTTATAATTTTCTAGGGCAACTCTGACTTCCATTGTCTGTTGCCTTGCCTGCACTTTGTGTTCTTTAGTCTTCACTAATTTTGTTTTTGGTATCTTGAATCTGTGGAAGTCCTAGAAATGCAGGCTGGAAAAGACTTGATAAAATCGTGCCATTCTTCCTGTGAGCAGAGATAGCATCAAGCATATCTAGACCATTGCACAGACCATACCTAGACATCTTGACACTGATTTGTCTGTACCTGTTCCTGAAGATCCTACGTGAAGAGGATTCTACAATCTCAGTTGTCTGAGATTTAGCCTTTTATATTCTTTTCTGGGTGGAGAACAATTTGAACAACGTTCTTTAGTTTTAAAAGTTTATGTATTTAAGGCGTTTTGCCATATATTCCTCTTTTTTTCTCCTGTGAGGCAAAACAAGTGTCTACTTTCTAATTTTTTTCTCAATTGTAATTCCTAAACTGCTGATATCATTCATCTCCCATTAACCAGATAACATTTTGGGTGAGAGCGAATTGGAAAAGGTTAAACCTCTGCTAAGGTAGAGATCTGTAACTGTAGAAAAACACTTTGATACCAACTCATAGAGAACAGTTCAGCCCAGTGTCAGGTGTCTCATACAGCTAGTAACGAATATGGAAAATATAAAACTTGGGATATGTTTACTCCATAAGGCACTCTCAGCTTTCAGCAATCAGTGGTTTCAAAACTTCCTGAACTGGAGGTTGCGTCTATATCATCATATTTAACAGACCCTGATGGACTAATTCAACTGGCTGAAAAAGAGGTTCGACAAATTTTATGGTTAATCTTCAAAGGATCTGGTGACACTGAGTTCCTCAGTTTATGTGCTAGCCACACAAAAAACATATTTCCCACAGCTTGTCTCAGAAGTGTTTGGTAATTTAACCCCTGCTCCCACCCCCCTATCCCCCGTTAGCTCTTCCCTTGTGAGTAGTAGCAAGTGTTCCCCTTATCATTCATCTTTCCATAGACCAGTGGCAGGGTGCTTGGGTTTTTTTCTAATACTGAAGGTATATCACTTTGAAAGTTCTAGAATAAGATTGACCTTCTGTAGATAAATTATGGCAATGGGCCTGCATTCTTGGCTTCTGTTTAGTTTGTGGTTTAGTCCAAGTCCTGACCCTTTTCTTCAGTGCCTTGCCTAGGCAGTTACTCTCCTTTTTTAATAGATGCATTTTATTTATTATTTTCCTTCTCCCTCCTTAGGGTAGCCCCTCACACTTTCCTTCACTGAACTTTGCTTTTCACGATGGAGATGGAGATTGGAAGGCACCTCAAAGATCATCTAGTTCCAACTCCCAGCCGCAGGCAGGTTGCTCATAGCTCCATCCAACCTGGCCTTGAACACATCCAGTGTTGGGGCATCCACAACTTCCCTGGGCAACCTGTGCCAGGGTCTCACCAGCCTCGTAGTGAAAAACTTCTTACATCTAATCTAAATCTCCCCTCCTCCAGTTTAAAGCCATTACCCTTATCCTGTTACTACAAGCCCTGGTAAAAGGTCCCTCCCCAGCTTTCTTGTAGGCCCCCTTCAGATACTGAAAGGCTGCAAGAGAGTCTCCCTGGAGCCTTCTCTTCTCCAGGCTGAACAACCTCAACTGTCTCAGCTTGTCCTCATAGCAGAGGGGTTCCAGCCCTCTGATCATCTTTGTGGCTTCCTCTGGACCTGCTCCAACAAGTCTATGTCCCTCTTGTATTGGGGGCTCCAGAGCTGGATATCTGATCTCAGGGAAGTTACCAGGAATCTTCCAGAGTGCACAGCTGGGTGCTGGAGATTATACGTGCAGGGAGATGTACAAACCATACAGTGGCCCTGGCTCTATATTCCAGGGTAATATAGTTGTGTGTAACACAGGAAACCATCGGCCAAATATTGACCACCACATCCTATGTAGATTTTGCTGAGATTGGCTTTGATTCCCAGCTGGTGGCCAGAGACTCTCTCTGACTCAGTCATTCCCTAAGGCCACCCACCTGGAGACTCAGAGGCACTGGAGAAGGCAGACCGCTTGTGGCCACAGCGATGCTCTAGCCAGAGGTCAAGTGAGTGTCTCAATGCAGAATGAGATGTCCTGATCCCATCTTATTGGTAGATTCATATTAGGTAAGCTCTATGTGCTGTGGTACTAAAATGCTGTCAATATTTAGACACCCCCTTCTCCTGGAAGAGTGCAAGTATCAGTGTTTGACAGTGGTTTGTGAAAATCTGTTGGAAGAGGAAGCGTTTCCAAACCATCCTTCTGGGGACTTCTGCTGACAGACTCATCAACTCACTGCAGTAAATTGCTCAAGAACCCCAGAGGGAGGCGAACTTTGAGATGCCTGTAGATGGGCTGGATTTTCTTAGTTAAGGAGAATATAGCTGCAGGTACAAGCACTAGTGAGACCCAGGAGGGCTGGTGTTTGCTACTTGTGGCCTCTAGGTACTCAGGTAAGATCGACCTGCCTGGGATATCTGGGTGATTTCCTAATCATCCAGAGTAGGGAGGATGTGGCAGGGGAATGATTGCTCCATGGCACATCATCTAACTGCCTATGTAGCAAAGCTGCTGGGCTGAGAAGGAGAACCAGGTAGGAGTTAAAAGGCAGGAAAGCTTGTTCTTTGTCTATCAGGTTGAGGGAAGACTTACTTGCCTTTCTAAGCCTCAAGAATTCCAGTGTTATGGAAATGAGTGCCTGAAGATAGCTTGCAGGAGAGCAAGCCTTGTGGTAGTCTTAATATATCCTGGCTATTCCAGAAGTAGTGTCCCCAGTAAAGGTCTTGTGAAGGGACTGCTTTCCGACCTACCTTTGCTTGGCTGTCTTTCAGAATCTCCGTCGCTTGTTTGTATAATGTTGGAACAAACTTTGATAACTGAAATTGCTGACCTGGAGCTCGGACAAATGCTGAAATATGGTCAGGAAAGAAAGTACAGTGCTCCTGCTTTCCCCTGGCTGGTGACCACTCCTTCTCCTCATCACTGAGGCTCTTCATAGCTCAGGTTGCCCTTGTTTTTGTAACAAAGATTGCTGGATAGGAGAAGAATTGAGCAGCAAAAAGGCAGACAAGACCTCGGCTTCGCAGGAGCATGTTATAATGCTCAGTCTAGACCAAGGAGTGAGCACAGCCTGCACAGGAAACCTTCTCTGCAAAAAAGCTGCACAAATCTTGCCAAATATGCAGCCCTGTGCTCCCCTCGCTGTTCCCAGCCTGCAGTCTGTGTCTAGTGGAGTTAAATGCTACTCAGGGGAGGCTTCTGCTGAGCTCCATCACCCACCTTGTCCTCAGCAGCGACTGAGAAGAGCCTTACACCTCTGCTGGTGTGAGTTACTGCTGGGGGTGAGGAGGAGCAGCAGCGTGGTAGTGGTGGGTGCCAGTATCAGCTGGGAGAAGAGAGGAGGTGCAAAGCACCCTGTTGGGTACCCTAAAACCTCTCTGAAGCCCCTGTGTGGCAGCTGGGGCTGCGTGGGACTCAAGCTAGTTCATTCGGAGATCACTCCGGTCACCACATTGCAGCAGGATACGTGGACGTGTACTGGACTCATCCTGTATGCCTTGAACTGGTCCTGAAATACACCAAGCCTAGGCTTTCTCTTTGAATTTTGCTATCATAGTTTCTGAGTAAAACTGCCAGAAAATAGGATGCAAAGTAAAATACAAGTGAGAGAGGAGAGGTGTTCCCCACCTGCCTGTTTTTAAACAGGGGCCCACCTGGTGAGAAGGTCTAGTACAGCTCAGCTGGACTCTTGTGGCACCACAGTGATTTTTCTATCTCTGTTTCAAACCACCCTCTGTGGTCTTTTTTGGAGAAGGAAGAATGTGCTACTCTGCTCCACAGAAGCTACTTATAGCACTGCTCATGGTGCTGGAGTGCTGTCAGCTTTGCTAAGCGGTGGGGCAGGGGGGAAGCAGGGACTCGAGATAAGAATAGCACGTGAAATCTTAAATTTGACGAGCCTGTCAGGCAGGAAATTACAGCTTGGAGGAGGAAAAGCGGTTGTGTTTTGAATTTTCTGTAGTAAATATAAAGTCTGGGGGTTTTGGTGGTGAGGAGGCTGTTCCACCAGGAATGTGTAAGGCTTTGTTTGGGACATGTCTGCCACAGCTGTTTTTCATTATAAGAAAGCAAGAGGAGGACTTGGTGACAAGGAACCCTTGTATGCTATGGGAGAGCTGGTGTAAAGGATGCAGGAAGGCAGGCAGGGATGAGTGTGGAGGGAGAGGGGATGGAGCCAGTAGGACCTGCAAATCACTGAAACAGCCCAGGTGGTACCTGAATAAATTTGGCATAGGGTTTGCTCTTTCCTCCCCATCCTCACTGAAACAAGATCACTGACCTCACCTGCCAGTAACTGCAGAGCTGTTCTCAGCTGTGCCAGGGGCCGAGTGCTTGTCTCTTTATGGTCTGTGTTTAAGAACATGTTGCTTGCTTTTTAAATTAGATTTTAAATTCTACTCTCAGGCCAGCTTGATCGTGTACTGATGAAGAAGTGCTAGTATTTATGGCTGCTCTGCTGAGTTTCTGCAAATATTTCTGCCAGAGGGAGTGGAAGGTAGAAGGGGAGCTGAAGGACATGCAGAAGAGCTCTGCTCTGCAGATCCAACCTAGGAATGTGCCATCACGCAGGTAAGCACCATCACCTGCTGTTCACAGGAGGCAGAAAGGTGTAATAACGTGTCCAGGGCCACACAAGAGGCTGCTGTCAAAGCACAAGCAGTGCAGCCACAGCTCAGCCCCTCCTGTTGGCCTCTGCACTTCTCTGGCTAAGCTGTCCCGGCCATCCTCTGGTCCCGAGTGCAACATCAGCTTCCTTTTACGCAGGATATGTCCATGTAAACTGAATGCCATTAGGAATGAAAAATAGAAAAAAGATAAACCTTCATCCTTTTCTTCTCAACCAGCGCACTGAGAAGGGTTGGTGCTGTACTGGTGATGCCACTAGGGATGTGTTTGGTGAAGGGAGGATCTGGGGCACCAGAAATGACAGTACTGCAGTCAAAGGATGTTCTAGTCTCACTTTTGAGGCATCGTCCTACGGTTGGAACAAGACTGACACCGAGCCGCTGAGTAAGTGTGCTGTGCTGCACAGCGTCCTCTGGGTGGGTGCCCCGTTTGCCAGCTCCCTTGCAGCTCCTTCACTGGGGCTCAGTCTGCGCCTTGTCTGTGAGCTGTCCTCACCTCAGCAGGCTTGGGCTGGCTTAGGCTCCCCAAGGGAAAAAGGGACATTTCTAGATGGTGTGTGCCTTAGTGGCGTGGAGCCAGCTATCCCAGTTCTATGAACACCCAGTAGCTGGGCTTGTGCTTCTCAATGTGACTCCCAGGACCAGTCTGTCCATACTTAGCGCGTGGAGATGTTTAAGAAATCCAGCCTTTATTTCAATGCTTATCTGACTGCCAGTCTAATTTAAACACCTAGTTTCAAGAAGTGAATGCTGAAGCACTTCTGAAAGTTTTTAACAAGTCACTCTTGGATTGCTGTTTTAGTGTGGCTGTGAGACTGTAGATTATAAGAGATCTAGCTCAGAGTTCCCTGGACAGAGGTGAGAATGAAGCTGTTCTCCTACAGATCTGCCTTTTACAAGTGGCATCCTCAGTCCCTAATAAAAGTGCAGCTCTGTTTTGAAAAATTACCTAGACATGGGACTCCCATAAAGGCTCTTGTCCTGTACAGACTGTCTGGTGTCTAAGAAGAGTTCAACTTCTTCCTCTCCCTTCCTTTTTATGGGAATACTAGTAAGTTTTCTCTCCTCAACTAGCCATCTATTTCTATGAAACTTGTGCAAATTTGATATTTTTGAGCCTCCTTTTCTTTTGTCAAGACTGACAAACAGATTTAAAAGATTTCAGGAGGAAAGAGAAAATGATAACCAGCAGACAGGTTGATGTAGAGCATTGTCACATAAACTGAAAATACAGCTTGTTTCTGACCACTTACAGCCACTTAAGAGGGCCATGATGCTCCTTGGATTGTGTGTGTATCAGGATGTTTCACTTTATTCTTCCTAATTGCCCTCCTCTTCTAAGGGAGAGGGTGAATGTTTTTTACTTCTTAAGTAAGATTCTTAGTTAGCACTGATAATATCCCACCATACAGGAATACAGTTACTGATGAGCTTAGTCTTTGAATTCAGACCTATTTGTTCCCACCTCTTCACAGTGGATTGTGCCCACAAGCAGTAAACTATTTCGGAGTCCTTTTGGATGCTTTCCTACAGTTACAGAGCAAATAAAGGAGAGTTCCTAGGGCAGGCAGCAGGGAAATAAGAAGGTTAGAGCCAAAAGCCGGCCTGCTTCCTCTGGACATACTGGTGTGATAATGGGGGGCAGAGCAGCTGATGACTAACTTGGGACAGTGCCAGAAAGCCAGCCTGATGACCACTGCTCCTACTCGGGGTCTGGTGTTGGCTTCTTACGGTGACATCACGGCACCAAGAGCCTGGGCCAGAGGCAGTCATGGGGCCAAAGTAAATATTTAAGCAAAGGCTGATGAGCACAGGCTGCCTCTCTAATGTCATGTGTTTATTGGAAATCTGAGTGCTAAGAACGTGAGCTTTTTTAATTTCTGCCATAACAACAACAAAGTCAACTGCTCAGGCAACCTCCTTCTTCCCTCCCTCTTTTCCCCCATCCCTCCTCTTCCAACTCTTTTTCCTCTAGATCCCAAATCACCATTATTAATCACTTACAAGGGCTAAAAGCAAAGGGGAGAGGTTGGAACGAGTATTCTACGTCTCACATCCAAATAGTTTGGGCTGGAGCACAAGGTAAGCAGTGGGCTTTGTGTCCTCACTCCTGGCAAAGACGGTGCAGGGAGGATGTGGCAGTCATGTTGCTGAAGGAGAGGGTGGTGATAAGGCACTGCTGAATTCCAGGAGGATAGCTCGAGAGCCTGACTGTTGTTTGTCTAGCACTCTCTTCCTTTTGGCTTCCTGAGCAGGTTGCAATACTTGAGAACAAGAGCAGGTCTGGCTCCTGCTTCCCAGTTGAATGGCATGCCACAGGATGTGGCTTCTCTGTTTTTCCTCTCTAGTCTTCTGTGGACAAGACCTTCATATTCCAAATACAGCCACTTCCGAGAGGAGGCACGGGCGGATTTCCCCACACCTGCTCCTCTAAGCTGGGTGACTTGCGTAGTCTCCCTTTGACCAAGCAGCAGTACGCCGAGTCCTTCCCACAGCTTCTGGCTGAAGTTAACTGCCATACATTCAGCTATCACTTGCCTTCTTTTAATTTCAGATTATTCACAGACTATGACTTACCTTATAGTTCAAAACAGAGGAGTCCTGGTATTTTATACTAAGTAGACTCATGGTCATATTTCAGCCTGCAGATTTTAGAGACTTGGAAATAAACATTTGGTTTTTCTCAAAGCCAAGATGCTTAATAACCTGTTACAGCCTACGCCTACTAATGCTCCCAGACAGAGCCCTTGCCCCTTTAGAGCTGTTTATTTTCCCTGGCATGCCTTCTTGAGGTTGATTTTTTTTCAGTCTTGGCAGATAAAGTGCAAGCTCTTTGTTTGCAAGTAGCCACATTTAAACTTTCCACTTCAGCTTGTTATTGCCCACTTGCTAAGGATCCTTCATCCCTGTTGTGTTTTCCCTTTATTTTCCATTTGGTTTTGGGTAGTTCCTGAGTTATGGTGTCTTCTCACAACAATAACAGATGTCAGCGCTGCTTCTCTCATGTCATAGACTGTATAGAGCAAAACAGCCTCACCCCCTGTGCCCAATCATATGAGCTGGCAGTGTATCCTGGAAGTCCTTTAGCACATAAAAGAGGGTAGAGAATGAAAAGAAGGTAATAGACTGTGGTTTTGATGTGAAGAAGGTTTTCTCTGCCTCGCTGATGAAGGGATGGAACTAACGTGTAGCTGTTATGTAGTGTGCTTTACTGGTGGACTTGAAAAGGATTTTGGAGGAAAACCAGATTAATTCCCACACTTTTATAGGTGGGAAAACCAAAGCACATGGAAAAGTTCTTCAGCAGACCAGCTGCTGAATGGAGAATACAACCAGAATACAAGTCCTCAGCCGCTCAGACCATGCCCTACTCATTAGGTGATGCGGCCTCTATTTTTATTCCCTTCCTATCCGAATCTGCCTGCTGGTGTCAGGTCTCCCATTACATGAACATTATGTGTGCTAGCAGGACCTCCCCAGAACTTCCCAGAACAGCCCTCCCGCAAGGCGCACTGGGAGGTCTCACTGGTTTAGGCACTGACCCAAACTTGCCTCTTGTGCAAGCTGGGTACAAATCCACAATTAGACACGTGTGTGACTCCAGGGCAGCTTTGGAGAATGTCCTGCTGAGGCCATGCTGCTGGTTGGATAGGGTCTGAAAAGTGGCTGTGGAGGAAGCGGGGGTAAGACTTAGCCTCCAGACAATGACCAGCTTTGAAGCCAGAAATCCCAGGAGAAGAGTGTGTGCCGTGCCTGGATGGACATCCTGTCACCTCATGAACACATAGAGCAACACCAGCCTTTTGGACCATGACAGAGCCCTTCCTAACCCTGTGGCTTCTCCCTTCCCTGTGTGGAAGGGGTTTATGGATAAGGATGATTAAAAATGCACAAAAGCTGGCTAGGTTGTTGCCTTCATGGTAGCCAATGTTACCATCTGCTGATTTTTTCTAAGGCTTGCATAGCAAATGGGGAGAAAATTCCAAAACTATAGAAAGGATTGGAATGTGTTTGCAAAGTTATAGTAGTGACAGGGGATCAGGACAACAGAGTAATAAGAGTAGAAATCTTTTTGAACTAGAAAGAAGGCTAAAGAACCGCTCAGATGCGGGAGCATGATAAATTGTTCAAGAAGTTGCTTCAAAAGGAATGAGATGACTTGCAGGGCGTAGAAGATCTGTCATAGAAAAAGAAAAAATGCTGGGGAGATCTGTGGGGCGTGGGGAGTCCTAGGTCAGGCACTGCAGATCTTGCTCACTCACAGAGTCTTGTGACCATCAAGTGAGAGCAGTCTCGAGAGCTGGAGGGGGAAAAAGCAGCACCAGGTCACTTCTGGCAAGTCCTAGATCACTTGGGAGAGGAGAAGGGAGGCTCTCTAGTCAGGGGTTGGGTACCTGCGTGTGGCCATTCTGGGGTGCTTACAAGAAAGAAAGATGTGTTGGACTTCCAGATGATTCACAGAAGTGGAGGAAAGAAATTATGAGAAGGTAAGGTTGGAGAGTCTTGTTTTTTCTCACCCCTTCCCTTCCTCCCTTGAATCTCCACTGTTCTCTAAATGAAAGAGAATTTCTGAAATCACTGAAAATGCATCTGTTTCTTACAGGGCTTTTAAAGAGATTGTATTAGTTGCTGATATTGTGCTCTTTAAAAATATTTGGGTTTTTTTTTTTTTAGAGATGTCTGATATTACAAAAGTCAGATTGTTTAACAGCCTTATCCACTTCTTTTATATTATTTTTTTTTTCCTGGTGAGTATTTGAATATTTTCAGCCTAGTCAAGAGAGAGGAGCTGGTCAGTTTGTACTTCTGTTCCTTAGCACTGATTTACCTCTACACTACTGGACACCCTACAAATCTAATGTAATTCTGCTGTAAAGAACTGTTAAGATTAAGCTAAAAAAGGGAGAAAAGGGACCTCAAGAGATCAGCTGCCCCGTGCCCCAGCTTCAGGACAGAACTGACTGTGTACAATGAGTTTGAGAGTATTTTGTCTCACCTGACCTCTTAAAACCTCTGGCAGGGCTGATTCCTTCCTTAGTATAGGGCAACAAACCTGGGGAAGGGTCTAGAGCACCAGTCTTGTGAGGAGCAGCTGAGGAACCTGGGGTTGTTCAGCCTGGAGAAAAGGAGGCTTGGGGGAGACCTCCTCACTCTTGGCAACTCCCTGAAAGGAGGTTGTAGAGAGTAGGGGTCAACCAAGTGAACAAGAATTTCTTTACTGAAAGGGTTGTCAGGCACTGGAACAGGCTGCCCAGGGCAGTGGTGGAGTCTCCACCCCTGGAGGTGTTTAAGAGTCATGTAGACGTACTGCTTAGGGATGTGGTTTAGTCAAGGACTTGTTAGGAAATCAGTGTTAGGTTAGTGATTGGACTCGATGATCTTCAAGGTCTTTCCCAATCTAGGCAATTCTCTGATCTATTCCCGCTATCCGTATCGTTATAATGTTCTTCTTCATTTCTAGCCTGGACCTCCTCTCTTGCTGTGATTTGATCCCTGTACTTGTGCTGTTTACCAGGGGCATGGAAAGCAGGTTATTCCTTTTCTCTTTACAGAAGCAAACACTGTTCTCACCTCTCCTCTCAGTCTTCCTTCCCCTAGACTGGCAATCCTGATGAATATTGCAACTACCGATGCAGTTTACAACGAGTATTGCGCTTACTCTCTACTATTTTCATCCAGACCATGTTTTTCCTGGTTTCTTTTTGCCAAGGTCACATGAAACAGTGTTAAAGCCCTCAGCAGTGTCAGTGTGCATGGTTCCTTGTGCTTGCCTTGTCTCTCTACGAGGCCTTTGTCATAAGAAGAAATTCACATATGATTCATTGGATCTGTTTGTGACAGATGTGGGCTGGATGTCACCCACCTCCCGATTACCTGATAGGTGCTCCCAAATGGTTTGAAAGTTTTGTTTTTCCTTGGAATTGAAGTTCAAGGAAGCAAGTCATAATTCTGACTCCTCACTTTTCCCTCTCCAAAAATAGACACTGTCTTTGCAGCTCTTCTGGAAACGTGCTGGTCCTGCACAAGCTCTCAGATGCCACTGCTGATAGCTCTGAGGGTTCTAAATTTCCCTGGATTAATTTCGTCCAACTAAAAACTATGTAGCTTATCTAGTCTGTTTTTTCTGTATTCTATTGTGAGCACATCCCTGATACTGCTGATGTTGACTCTGCAGGCTGTCTGATATGCAGTGATTTTTTTAATAGATGCTGAAGCAATAAGTTAATTAAACACTGCCTGCTTGGTGACATCTAATAAGAGCTTTCACTACCTCTTAATAGATCTGTTCCTCACTTGTTTTCTGTTTAGTAATATTGCACCAACACAAGCGTTATCGTCTTTTTTCTCTATGCTAGTTGTATTTTATTCTGCCATGGCCTCTCTGCTTTTTATCTCTATACGTCTGTACTACCGTTGGTTGTAATTTTTGCCTCTTTTCCCACAGTCTAGGTGCTTTCCCTCTATGGGGGAGGTTGCTGAAGAATGATCGTGATTTAGTCTCTTTCTCCCTGGCACTTCTACATTAGGACAATGTGCCTTAGGTATGCTTTGTTGAAGGAATAGAAATTCCTATAAACTTCATCCCCATGGGATCTGAGTTCTGTACATTTAATTCCCTGCTCTTTACAACAGCTTATTTTGCTGTTCTCAGTCCTTCCTCTCCTAAGACTCTGAGACTTTATCACTTGCTCCTTCTCAACCAACTTTCTTTCCTGATTCGCTGTGTCAGTGCATTTCAGTGCTGTCAGCATCAAGTGGGGAGGACTCTACTCTGTGTGATTTCTCAGGATTTTGCATCTGCAGCATTTCTCCTCGCCTATGGCTGCAGAACCTGCAGAGCAGCCTGTGCACGGTGGCATTCCTGTCCCTGCAGTCTCCTACTTCCCCTGGCAATGACCGGTAACCATTGTTGTATTACAGTTTGGCTAAAGTGTCATAATTTCCTTTCTAAACTGTTTGCTTATGGCCAGCCATCTTACCCCAGCCATCTCTGCACTCTGGCAGATCTTAGTCCAGCTTAGTGGCCGCACTGAGGAGTTCAAATGCTTGTTTTACAAAATCCCTCAAGACAGCAGCAAAGAAAGCTCAGAAATGCTGGTAGAGGGTGATGGCAATCAGCATACCAAAGCTAACTTCAAGGCTGGCCTGTTTCTGAAGTGAAGTTAGTAAACCGAAGATAGAGCTGATAGAAGGCTCTTGTAAAGACCCCATTTTCCTCTGGAGTGAGGCGGACCAAAACCTTAACTCGGGGATGTCCTTGTCTTTGGCAGCGCACTCGACTGTACTGGCTGAAGCAATTGTTCTGATCTCACAGAAATTCAAGAAGTAATGAAACCTTAACCCTTCTATTTCCTAGGCAAAATATTATGTGTTTGCTATATTAATGGAGTTGATGCCGTGCTGGTACTTCATTAGTACAACTGTTACATAAATGGTTGTGCATATGTTCTGAACTCCTGAATGGTGCTTCAGCATCACATTCCTGCACTTGTGCGTGTCTGCTGTATCATTCTATCAAAATCCATGTCTAGTATCTATTTGTTTTGAGTAAATACACTACGTTTGATGCACACACTTAGTATCAGAGAAAGATGGGTGGAGGAAAACTGTAGAGTCCAGAATATGTCAAGTATCTGATGATAGAATTATAGAATAATTTAGATAGGAAGGGACTTTTAAAGGTCATCTAGTCCAACTGCCCTGCAATGAGCAGGGACATCCGCAGATGCCAGGGTGGTTGCTGTCCCCGAGCAGGATGAGAGGCCTTATAAGACTTTCAGCTTCTCTTCTGGACACTAGCAGTTGTAAGGTGCAACCTGTTTGAATAACCTAACAGATTCTAAGAACAGAAAATCCAGTCTGTAAGAAGCCCAAAAAGCAGTACGAATTAAATGTAAGAACTAAGGGCTAGAGAGTAGAAAAGCTCGCAGAAAGACCGTTGTGGTGGTTTATCACTGTGGGTACAGTCCCACCTGACCAGTTTGCAATACAAATTCAACAGCCATCTGCTGGCACCTGCGAGTTTGAAGCTCTAACTCTAAATTGAGAACAGGTTTTGTAGTTCTGTATGACCAAAAGTTTATTCATTTATGATTAATCTTGGACTCCTTGCAAAAGAAATGTACTCTCTTTAAATAGAGTCGATAGACCAATAGGACCTCAGGTTCTGCCTTTGCTAGACTCCTGACTTTTGTGAATTAGGATTTTTCAAAGAATAGCAGTGGTCCTTGTTATATATAGCTAGATAGTGCCCACGGCAGTGAGTCCCTTATCGCTGAGCAGTTTCCATGAGCTGCTGAAACAGTTCCGATTTTGTTCAGAGACCTATTGCTGCCAAGCCAATGTGCTTTGTCCAACAGGAACGAGAGAGACAATACTAATTATTTGCAAAGCATAAATCGTGACAAGTAAATTAGTGATGAAAAAACTCCCCTTTTCCACAATGAAAGCTGCTACAAGTGTCCTATAAAGTCTTAGGTGCTGTCTGGGCCAGCCCAAGCGGTGGTTTCCCAGTGCTGCTCCCCAATGCTGCCATCTGCAGGTTGATCCTCTCTGGTCCAGACCTCCAGGCACACTTCACACTGCTGCACCACCACAGGGATGACTTCATTTGTCTGTACAGGCAGAGTTTCTGTCATCTGATTTGCTACATAGCCAGCTCAGTATAGCCATATTTATATATTCTTATATATTGCAAAGTGCTGACCAGACACTGTTCAAGAGAATGTTAAATGCAATAAATTTATGTGTGTGATGATCACAGAATCATAGAATAGTTTGGGTTAGAAGGGACCTTAAAGATCATCTGTTTCCAAACGCCCCTGCCGTGGGCAGGGACACCTCCCACTAGACCAGGTTGCTCAAGGACCCATCCAACCTGGCCTTGAACACCTCCAGGGATGGAGCAGATGTGTCTAGTAATACAGAAATCTTATAGGAAACTTTATCAGGACTCTTTTTTTTCTTTCTTTCTTTCTTTTGTCTCCCCACCAGTTACGCCTGTCTGCAACTTTCCCCCACAGGTCACCTTCCTTTTTTCTCTCCCTTAACTTCCTTCTGCTTCCTTGGGCAGCCAACGGGAGCACGCCGTGTTATCCCAGCAGGAACCATGCCTACTGCTGTCAGCAAGCAGATTGCAGGTACAGTCCACGTAGCAGATTGCATTCAGGATTGGTTTCGACATCCACTGGTTTAATATCTAAATAGTCATGGCACTGGGCCATATCATGGGGCCTTTCCCACGTGTACAAGAAAGATTCCCATCTTGCCAGGACAGAGCAAGTCTTGCCTGGCATCCTAACCACCCACAAAAATTAGTCAGATGGTAACTAGTTGAGAATAGCTTCACTCCTGCTTACAACATTCTTTATCTTGAGCAGCTTTTAAAGATAAAAGAAACTCCTTTTTTATTGCCAAAAACGTCAAAGAAATTAGATCAGATGTAAGGAACAAGTTGTTCACTCTGAGGATGGTGAGACGCTGGCACAGGTTGCCCAGGGAGGTTGTAGATACCCCAACACTGGATATGGTCAATACTAGGTTGGCCAGGGCTCTGAGCAACCTGCTGTAGTTGCAGATGTCCCTGCTAAGTGCAGGGGGGTTGGACTAGAGGAGCTTTAAAGGGCCCTTCCCATACAAATTATGATTCTATAACTCAGGGGTTTTGTTAGTGTTACTCCAATACTTATCTCTGTGCTGACTTTGATTTTTGCTGTTGCTCTGGATCGCCACAGAAATATCAGCGCTTCTCATAATAAAAGATGGTCACAAGGAACACAATGCAAAGGAGATCCAAGGAGAGGACTCCTACTTTGAGACACTGGAGATGGTGATCTCCCTCCTCTGCAACCGAATTTCCGTGCCCCTTCAGAATATTTGCTCTCTGTGATGCAGAACTTGGTGACTAATAAGTAGACACAAGGTGCAGCTGCAGTGCCAAGAACAGTTAATTTTACAAGGAGCTTTGCAAGGGTAGCTGCCATGGAGGTTTTAAAGAGAAGCTCTTGCTCGCACAGTGCAGGGAAATGTGAGGACTGCTGTTCTGGTAGTTGGAGCAGGGAGTGTAGTTGTAACCAGAAAAGCATCCAGCATCCAAGAGTCACCACCAAAAAACCCCACTGAACTATTTTTATGTTTTCAGAACTTTTTATGGTGACATGTTTCTCAAGCAGCGTCCGCTCCTCTGTTCCCAAGGTTGCTAGCGAGCAGGAGGCTTTGGGAACAGGCTCTTTGCCCTTGCCGTCTCACGAACACAGAAAACCCTTCAATGTTGTTTCAGATGATAGCAGCGGGACATTTTTCATATTTTTTTTAATATTAGTTTTCCTCTTGCAGACCTACATGAGCCATCTCTCTGCTTAAACTCACTCTGGCTGGAAGATCACTGATTGTAATCTAAACTGAGAAAGTTGCTCTTTTTTGTTTGTGCAGGGCAGTTTGTGCTGGTTTAACTGTTCAGCTCATGGTAAAGTTTACCTGGGGAAGGGGGAGGCAGAAAAGGAAGAAAACTGCCAGGCAGACAAAGCTGAGTTGCTGAGATATTTGGGGGAGTTAATTACATTGAACAAAATCTATTATCCACATGTAATGCCAGGGAAACTGCATGATTTAAATGAAGGTATCGTTTGTCTTGCTGTCCCCTTCTCTGTGGATAAGCAGGTGGTGATGGTAACGGTTTCCCATGTTTCAGGCAGCAGAATGTGTGGCAGCGCAGTGACTGAGTTTTAAAGATTATTATTATTTAGCACTGAAGAAGCCACCTTTTTCAAAGCAATGCCTAAAGGCCCCATACCGCCACAGGCCACTTTTGGGCCAGCTTATCCTGAGAAGGATGTTCTGAATGGGCAAGGTAGACAAAGGAAGAGTGAAAATACCACCTGAATGGAGTATAAAGAAGTGGTCCAAGTAGCCAGGGATCAGGTTGGTAAAGCTTAAGCCCAGATTAGTATTAAATCTGGCCAGGGACATCAAGGGTAACAAGAAAAACTTCTACAGGTATGTCAGTGATAAAAGGAGGGCTAGAGAATCATAGAATCATTTAGGCTGGAAAAGACCTCTAGAATCATCTAGTCCAACCTTCATCCAACTTATCCCTGACCCCTAGATTATGTCTCAAATCACCACATCTACCCATTTTTTGAACACTTCCAGGGACGGTGACACCACCACTGCCCTGGGCAGTCTGTTCCAATGCCTGGCCACTCTTTCAGTACAGAACTTCTTCCTGATATCCAATGTAAACCTCCCCTGGTGCAACTTGAGGTTATCACCTCTTGTCCTGAAGATGCAGGTCCTTTCTGGAAGGAAACAGGAGACCTGATTATGAGGGATACATGGGATATATGCCGCAGTCTTCACCAGCAAAAGCTCTAGCCACGCAGTCCAAGTTGCAGAAGGCAAAGGCAAGGACTGGAAGAAGGAAGATCTGCCCACTGTAAGTGAAGACTGGGTTCAAGACCATCTAAAGAACCTGAAGGTGTAGAAGTGCATGGGAGTCAATGAGATCCATCAGTGGGTCCTGAGGGAACTGACAGATGAAGTTGCTAAGTCTCTTTCCATCATATTTGACAAGTCCCTGCAGTCGGGTGAATTTGGAACATTTCAGTCAAGCCAAGTTTCCCAGCTGTGGTGGGATGGCTAAGTTATCCTGGAGGACATCTCCAAGTGCTCAGATAGAATGAGCCTCTGAGTTTTCCCTCCTATGTCTCTGCACGTCCCTCCTTTCTCCATCAGTGATGGCAACAGCAGAACGCGGGAACTGCTCAGAGCTTGGCAGGGGAGTGCTGGGCTCCTGATCTGGATTTCTACCTTTCCTGCTTCCTACAGCCAGGCCTCAAACTTGCTGCAGCTTCCTTCACACTCTATACAGAAAGGATGGAAGTTAGGAAAATTATTCCTCTTGCTCCTTTTATTCTAGGAGAAACTGAGAAAATGCTGGACTGTGACTTCCCTAGGATTACACAAGAAATCTTAGATGAAATGGGGTATTATCGCTGTTTTGGATCGTTCTTTCTTCCATTAAGAGGAAGGATAGGACCATGTTTTTGCTATGCTGAGAAGTTTTATCTCTCTCTTTTTTTTTTTTACATAGTTTTTTACTTTCTTACAGAACTTCATGTGACAGACGTTTCAGGAATGTCACAACCTCGACTGGTTTTGCTGGAGGAATTCTTGCAGAGCTGGAAAACAGGTGGAAGCTTTCTCAGCACATGGGTGAGACTCCTTTTCAGAGCTGTCCAACTTTAACTTCCTCATTTTTCTGGCCCTCCTCTGGACACGCTCCATCAGTTCCACATCCTTCTTGTGTTGAGGGTTCCAGAGCTGGACACAGTGCTTCAAGTGAGGTCTCACTAGAGCAGAGGGGCAGAATCACCTCTCTCTGGTAGCCACACTTTTTCTGATGCAGCCCAGGATGCAACTGCCCTTCTGAGCAGCAAGTGTGCATTGTTGGCTCATCTTGAGCTTTTCATCCATGGGTACCCCCAAGTCGTTGTCCACTGGGCTGCTCCTGTATTGATAGTGCATGGCGGGGGGGGGAATAGTGCAGGGAACCCAATTGTCCTGGTGGCAAGAGGGACTCAGGTGGTGCCATTGATGCCAGCACAGCACAGCCTGGCTAGCCGGGGAGGCACACAAACCAGTCCTGTGTATGGACGCTGCTCCTCTCCCGGGCTGGTGGGGGTTTGGGATACTGGTGGCCGTGCACCACTGCTCCCCACTGCCTGCTGCAAGTGGAAATGTTTCATGTGCCCTTTCTCTGTCTCTGACTTTAATTATCCCCACTTACTGTGATGCCAGAACTACTGGGTAGTTTCTACGATGCAGGAGGTTGGACCCATCAACAGTAAAGAGCAATCACTGTCTTCAACAAAGAAATCTTTCTTCCGGTTATTTGCCTGGTGTTGGGCAGGGTTTTTTAAACAGATTGAAAACAAATCCCTTATTCAGTTGGTGTTCACACAAAGTTTTGCCATTAATGATTTACAGCAGCCTAGATTTGGTCTCCAGTTTATTACAGACCTTTTATCAAGAAAGATCAACTTCTGGTTTTCCTGCCTCCAAGAAATTTGAGATTTTTCTAGGTTTTAAATGCCACCTAAAATAAGCCCTCTTTAAAATACATGTTCTTTTATATTTAAGCAGCAGTGAGATAGAGAAGAAAACTTTAGTTTCCTCTGCAGGTCAGCTCTAAGGTCAGCACTATTAGCCTTTTGTAACTCCTTGAAATTTTAAACCGCTTTTTTAGCAAAGTTGAATACCACTGACTTTAAAAACAAAATACCTTCTCCCCTTCCGAGGAAAGGAAGTCTGAGGGGGAGTCTGCAATGCAGTAACCAACAGAACCAAAAAAATATCCTAACTACTTGATCCTGGTATTTGAGATGGCCAGGGATCCTCGGGGCACTCAGAAGAAACCTCAGCTGCTGCTGTAGCACCTACAGCAAGGCAGATAAATTAGTACCTGGCAGCTGGGAAACCTGGAATTCCCTCATCTCTGGAATGAAACAACACTAAACTTAACAGCCATTTGTTAAATGCTTGCTTGTGATGTACAGCGCCTGCTCTGATACCTGCAGAAAAGGCAGACCCTTGTTTCCATCTCCAGACAAGGCCACCTAGCAACTTTTTTCTCCTGTTGTAGAACTGGTGTCCGCACGAGGGAAAATAGAGACTCAACAGGCAATTCCTGACTTATGCTCTTTCTTTTTATCCTTGCGAGGGAGCTGAGGTGCAAAAGGTGCAGGATGTTCTGGTGTGAGCTGGGTGCTGCACCCAGCCTGGCCCCAGCACCCCAAAGGGGAGCCCTCATTGCAGCCTTCCAGTATGGAAGGGGGGCTACCAGAAAGCTGCGGAGGGACTGGGTAGGGCTAATAGCTTCAAACTGGAAGAGGGGAGGTTTAGGTTGGAAATTAGGACATTCATCACCCTGAGGGCGGTGAGACCCTGGCACAGGCTGCCCAGGGAAGCTGTGGATGCTCCATCCCTGGAGGTGTTCAAGGCCAGGTTGGATGGGGCTTGGAGCAACCTG
Source organism: Coracias cyanogaster (assembly GCA_033124195.1). Lineage (NCBI taxonomy): Eukaryota > Metazoa > Chordata > Aves > Coraciiformes > Coraciidae > Coracias > Coracias cyanogaster. Next base: position 1,430 of record JAVSBS010024544.1, on the reverse strand, counting down.
GTCTAGTGGGAGGTGTCCCTGCCATGGCAGGGGGGGTTGGAACGAGATGATCTTTGAGGTCCCTTCCAACCCAGCCCATTCCGTGCCCCTGCGCCGTGTCCCAGGCAGGTTTCTGCCCCTCTCCTGGCGCCGGTGCGCTCCTGGGAGCGGGCGCCACGTCCAACGGGGGAGAGGCAACGAAAGGCCGTTGTTGAAGGCGCCGTTCTGTGGAAAGAAACGTTCTGTGGGAAGAAACGTTCTGTGGGAGAGCGCCTTTATAAAATGTTCGTTTGGGTGGGAGGAGGCAAACGCGAACCTCCACCTGGGAAGAAAACACGCCCGTTTCCCCGGAGCAGCCCGAAAGGGGCGGGCACCCCCGCGCCCGGCTCCCGCAGCGGCCGCCTTCTCCCACCTTCCCCGCTGCCCGGGGAGCAGCTGCTCCCGCAGGAGGGAGAAAAAAAGATACGGGAGAACCGTTCCCCCATCTCTCCCGGCAGGTGGACCCACGGGGCGGCCGCGGCTCCGCCCGGGCTGCGGGGGCGAGCGGAGGAGCCCAGCCCCCTCCCCGGCCGCGGCGCGGGGAGCAGCAGGAGCAGGACGAGGAGGAGGAGGAGGAGGAGGAGGAGGAGGAGGAGGAGGAGGGTCGGCGCCAGCGCCTCCCCCCTTCCCCGCCTCCCTCCCTCCCTCCCTCCCTCCCTCCGCGCCGAGCATGGAGCCTGCCTGAGTGGCTCCGCGGGCTCCGGCAGCGGCTGCGGCGGCACAACATGGAGGCGGCGGCGGCCCCGCCGCTCCCGCTGCTGCTGCTGCTGCGGCTGCTGGCCGCCTCGGTGCTGCGCTGCGAGCCGGGCTCGGCCGGGGGTAAGCCAGCCGGGGGCGTCGCGGGGTAGGAGGGGGGGAGGTCCGGGGCGGCGGGGAGGCGACCGCCGCTCTCCCTTTTGTTGTCGGGACTTGGGCAAACTTTTCCCCCCGCGCTGCGCCGCGGAGGGGCTGCGGGGCGGCGGCGGCCGGGGCCGGGCCCGGGCCGGGGGGAGGCCGAGGGCTGGGTGCGTCGTCTCCTTCCCCCCCCTGCCCGGGCCGTCCCTCCTCGGCTCCCCTCTCCGCAGAAGGGGGCGCGCGAAGAGGAGGCCTCTGCTCCCCCTCCCCGGGGACGCGTCCCGCCGGGCGGCGGAGCCGCTGGGCCCGGGGGGGCTCAGGTAAACGCGTACGGCGGCGGGAAGGGAGACAAAAGTGCCCCCCGCCTCCCCGCTCCCGTCCCGCCGCGGGTTCCTGCGGGGCTCGGCGGGTGTCGGGTGTCGCTGGGCGAACTCCTGGCAGGGCTGAGGGGAGGCGAGGGGACACCGTCCCCCCTCCAGCCGCCCGCCCGGTCCGTGCTGAGGCCGCGGGGTCGGCCCGGCCCGGGGCGCGGGGGCCCGGCCCGGGGGCAGCCCCGCGGCCGGCGGAGCGCTGGGCCC
>JAVSBS010024543.1:0-22920 GCA_033124195.1 Coracias cyanogaster | reverse complement strand
GTGGAGATGTGGTGCTGAGGGCCAGGGGTTAGTGGTGCCCTGGCAGTGCTGGGTTAATGGTTGGACTCGATGATCTGGAAGGCCTCTTTCAACCAAAATGATTCTATGATTCTATAAACGCGATTTCATCTTCCCGCTATTCAGTTGTCTCAGGAAGTTCGATGCAGCTGCTGCACAAACCTTTCCATGTACAGTGATACAAGGGAGAATACAAAAGTTTGTCACAGAAGTGCTGGGAATCTGTGTTACTTTATATGAGATTAATTTGGATTTCCTGAGGTTTTAAATAACTCAGTTCTTTCCATTGTAAATGTCCAAAATTAGCAAGATTGGAGTTTGTGTGTTTGCTTGTATTTACCTTTGCTCTTTGTTGGGGGGCTCCTAGGTGATATGATGACACTGTTGATGAAAAAAGACACTCTAACAGAAGAAGAGACGCAGTTCTATATCGCTGAGACTGTGCTGGCCATCGATTCCATTCATCAACTGGGCTTTATCCATCGCGACATCAAACCAGACAACCTTCTTCTGGACAGCAAGGTATGTCCTAACCGCTGGCCTGCGGCTGGGCAGCCCTCAACAGCTCTGGTGATTTTTTTTAATCTTGACCTGAACTAGTGGTGACAGCTATGAAAGAAGATGGTGCTTCTAAGAAGCTCCCTTCCTTCTAGCTTTGAGGGCACACCTGCCATAGGGCTGGGGAAAAAACCACACCAAGCCAAGAGAGACCTCTCCTCCGCCTCTAGCTGTACTTGCACCTCACCTACGAGCTCTCCTCTGACTGTTGTTTAAGCTATTTTTGGTTCTTTCAGCTGCAATTTAAAAAAACGGAGTTTCAGTTCTCCCTTCTTAGTCAAAGATGTTTCCTTTGGGTCTCGCATCTGTTGCCCTCACGCCCGTGAACCCTTGGGTAGAGGATTACAGCAAGTGGAAAGGATGTCGCGGTTCCGTTAGCGAGACTGAAAAGGGAGCTGTGCTGGATTTCAGGAAATCGGGATGGATTCCCGAGGGCTGGCCTGGCTACCCGATGGCTTCTAGATGGTCATCGCAGGCAGCCTGCAGAAAGCTTGATTATTTTGCTATCCTGTTGCCTGCTACAAGTTTCCTTAAAACTTAGCTTGTTTGGAAACATTTTGCCGACCATAAATAATTACATGTTCCGACGATCAGCTACCGATGGACTGTCAGAATGACTGGTGTAATTCAGTATAGCTACGCCTAGATGTAGATAAATGCAGGACTTTGGAAAGGGTGTATATTCTAGATATCGAAAATATTGAGATATAGAATATCTAGAGATTTGTAGCATCTGAAAAAGGCACCTAGTGAGCGTGGTCGCATGTGTTGCGCTAGGATGGATCAACTCGCTGAATTTAAGGTGTTTCTTGGTATCCAGGGCCGACAGCTCCCTCTGGAGACGTTCGCTTTCGCTCTGCTCAGGAGCAGAGAGCCTGAAGGAAATAATTCCTGGGCTTTCTCTGTGTGGTAGTGAGGACGGTACGAATGGCTCGATTCTGGGTACACATCCAGGCCTAGGCTAAACCAAGGAATGGAAAAGAATACGTTGATTTATTATATGAAATAAAGGGAGGGAAGAAGTAGAAAAACTGACTTGCTGTGATCATGTCTCACACTGGTTTTGTGGGTTGGGCGGGTTTTTTGTTGTTGTTTCTAGGGCCATGTGAAACTCTCAGATTTTGGTCTATGTACTGGGCTAAAGAAAGCCCACAGAACAGAATTCTACAGGAACTTGAACCACAGTCTGCCGAGTGACTTCAGTAAGTTCTTTGCCTTCAGAAGGGTCTGTGTGTCCTTGCTCTCGGTGCCGGACAGAACTCCTTGCAGTGAGGCTGGAAGGCCACGCTGGGGGTCTAATAATCACCCTGTAGTGCTGATTTTCTGTAAAACGTCTTTATAAGAATAATTTCAGTTCCTTTAACGTAGAAAACCATCTTCATTTCCAGAAGTTTGTCTTTGAAATAGACTCTGCTCTAGCCCTTCTTTGCATGTGTGATAAACCTCAAACGCAAGGGGGGTGACTTGGGAGACGCTGCGTCTGCTCTTATTTAAGTTAAACTGAGCACGTGGCCTCTTTGAAGTCAGTAACTTCCTCAGGGGGAATAACTGATCGTGAAGTTCACAGGGTTCGGTCACGTATATCCCAATCTCCTTCAGCTTTCCAGAACATGAATTCCAAAAGGAAAGCAGAGACTTGGAAGAGAAACCGACGGCAGTTGGTAAGTCCGTTTCGCCAGCTTGGGAATGTTCTCTGCTGAGCCGCTGCAGCGGAATGACGCGGGCGTTGGAACGACCGGCGGGAATCCACCGCAGAGCTCTGAGCGGTGCTGAAAGAAAGATTCATGCTTTTTCTTTTAAAAAGAGGAATGATTCTCGTTTGTCCTTCAGCCGTCTGCTGAACAGCTGGTGACGGTCGTGCCTGACGCAGCACTGCTGTAACAATTCATGTTGGTACCTGGTGCCCCCCAGCTAAAACAAATGGTTCTTGCCACTTTCAGGAGGAATGACCCGTTCCAAGGTGTATGTAGATAGTGGAGCCTTTCCCCATTTCCTTAATTGGTGTTTTAAGGCTCCTTCACATGAATGTGTTGATTCTGTCTCTACATAGACATTGTCTCTACCTTCTTGCTCTCAACAAGTCCATGAAAGGTGGGGTCGGGCTCTTCTCCCAAGGAACAAGTGATAGGATGAGAGGAAACAGCCTCAAGTTGTGCCAGGGGAGGTTGAGGTTGGACACGAGGAACAATTTCTTGGTGGGAAGGGCTGTGAAGGGCTGTGCCAGGCTGGGCAGGGCAGTGGTGGAGTCCCCATCCCTGGAGGGGTTTCCAAGCCGTGGAGATGTGATGCTGAGGGCCAGGGGTTAGTGGTGCCCTGGCAGTGCTGGGTTAATGGTAAATGATTCTGTGATCTATGCTTAAAATATTCTTGGTGGTGGTGCAGCACCCTTGGAAAGCTCTTCCCAGAGCAGTGCAGTCCATGTGGGACTCATCGTGAGCAAAGTATCCAGAGCCTGGCAGAAATCCACTAGATTTGCAGACAGTCCTAAAATGATGGATGCAACATCCCTCCTTATTGTGCAGGATAATTCTTCCCTTATGCCTAACTCCCCTCTGATGGGGTGGGAATAGAAAATTTCCATAAAGGTCCAGTTACTCAGAGATTTAAGAGTTTCTTGCATGTCTCTCCAGTCCTGGCTGCTCTGATGTAGCTGTTGGAGGAGAGTAGCCAGCTGAGACAAGAAGGGACCAGCAAAAAAGCACTTCAGTGCCATGCTGAAAGGTGTTGCCAGGGATTCAAACTGAAAGGGATGGAATTTGGAAGCAGAACCCAGTTGTGCTGGGTTTGTGCCTGTAGGTGAAGGGCGGCATCTCTAGTTCGGAGCCCATGTGAAGTGGGAAGTGACACTGCCACTGGAAGAGTTTGCCAATTTAATGTGCCAGATTCCTCCGGAGTGCTGTGAAATTGGTCGTCTGGCAGCAAAATGAAACAAGGCAGGATGGCGAGAGTCTGGGTCCCTTCCTGGGCATGTGGTGTTTTCCCAAAGATTGGAACCTTTCCTCTTGCTTCCCATTTTTAGCAACAGCAAAAACCACTTTGACTTTGTTGAAGTTAGAAAGGGGAAAAAGTTCATTTATTTTTACCCTGAATCACATGTTGATTATGTAGAAGAGGTAGGAGCTGGGATTCCCAGGTGTGTTGACACTAAACAGTTGCATGACCCCAGACAAGATGAATATTAACTGTGTTGAGGTACAGCTGAATAGTTATTCTGATATGTACAAGCCCAGAGGGGAAGCTGTAAAGCTTGTTGAAATTTGTACTTGAAAAGAATAATGGGAACTGATGACTCTGGATGCCCTGGGTAGGGAAAGCTCAAGGCTGTCATGTTTTTTGAGCCTGGGAGGTGTTCAGCATAGCAGAAGAGCCTACAGAAATTTAGCTGTATGACCTTAATGTTTTAAAATCACAGCTTTGAGAGAGGTGGTCAGTTGGATGGAAATTACTGAGCTTGATGTAGGGGTGAAATCTTGCAGCACATGTTAGGAAGCCAGGCCAGATGGCCTAACATCACTTTGCACTCTTAAATTTTCCCTTTGCCTCTGGCTTGCCAGACAGGTGTGCCTTGGATGGGCCAAGAGCAAGGATGGAGCTGCTGCAGGTTGCTCTCCTTGCAGGACTCAGCCAGAAAGGAGGCAGCTGCCACCTGCATGGTCTGGGTCTGCCCCAAGCCACCCCAGCGCTGTTGCCACCAGAGGGCATGTTGGGACTAGCATGTTCTTTCTTCTGAGCAACTTAATTCAGAAACCAAAATAGCCAATGGTTAATTCATTCAGACTCTAACACCCCTGACCTGTGCGGATGCCACCCAAATTTTCCCTGATTTGTTGCTCACAAGCTCCTGTGAGCCCCCTGAGTTTCTTGACTGACCAGATTGGAGGGATTTTTTTTTTTTTGTCCTATAGCTTGACAGTGATGAACATCTGATATGGTGAGGAAGCTGCTTCTGGGCACAGGGAATAAACTGCACATCTGAAAATGTTGGGTTTTTGTGGTTTTTTCCCCCCAATGACATTGGCTTATGCTGTGCAGAAGTGAAAACTCCACAGCAGAGCTTACGCCACCTTGCTGCTGTTTTGATTATGTTGTTTACTATTTTGAGAAATATTGTTTGTTATCCTCCTCTCAAACAGCAGCGGTGTTATTGTTGGCAAGATACAAGTGTGTTAATTAAAGCTTCTTGAAGTAAACCCCTTGCTGGTTTTATTTGGTGGAGGAGGTTGGTCCTGGCAGCCAGCACTGCCCTGCCTGGGCTCAGAACGGGGCGTAGGGATGCAGATGAACCCTCTGGATCCTGCTGAGGGGTCACAGTTGGAATTTACACTCACCTTTTGAAAAGATGTCACCTGCACAGGAGGTGGAGAAGAGTTTCCAGAATGTCAAATGCCTCTCAGCGTGTGTTTGCTGTTCCAGCCAGGGAGTTTTTCCAGAGTAGAGCTTGAAGCTGTTTAGTCCAACCTATAAATAACCATGAGGGAAGAAGGGGTCTGGTGGTGGAGGGTTTTTTGATCTACCAGAGCCATAATAAGATCCAGGTGCTGGAAATGCAGGTCAGCTGAGTGAAAAGAGGAAACAAGACCCATCTCTTCAGAGGAGAATGTAATTGGGCTCCTCAAGGGTGCAGTATACTCCCAGACATGTCACGGCTCCAAATCAAGACTGACTGACTGTCCAGAAGGTAACGCTGTAGCTCATCTGCAGGCTGTGGAGCCAGACAGAGAAATGAGGTGTTTATAGCCAGGCAGAGCTAGTGTCCATTCCGAGGTTCTGCTACATGGCAGTGTCCGTGCTGGAACTGGACACTGAAGGGTCCCTGTCTCCTCCCCTGCCACTTAACCGTGCTCTCCCTACCCAGCGTCTACTTCTGCAAGTTTTGTTCCTTAAGGATGAGCCTGCAACAGCAAGGAGATCCCAGGAGCTGTTTGGCCAAACTGGAATGTCAGAGCATCTCTAGTGCTTAAAGCAAGGCTGGGGTGGTTGATACTTACTGGGCCTTTTATTTCAACACTATTCAGCTGATGTAAAAACAGTTCCTTCCCATTCCACCAGCTCATAGCTATGTTTCTGAGTCGGTGCCCTGTCTAATCCACCAAGCATGTAAACCCACACCTCCAGGCTGTCCAGAGTCCCTGCTGCCGAGAACTACTGCAGACCTCTGGTCAGCTCGTCCTGCCTCAGCAGTGACTCAGTGGATGTTCTTCTCCCTTCTGTCCTTCTGTTTGCCTGAAGCTTTAGGGTCCAAAGGTGATGAGGAGATGGGTTAAGTCTGTTTTTGTGCAACTGGGCAGATGTGAACTTTATTTTCTGAGGAACAGGCAGAGGAACACTGCCAGGTTTAGGGGATGCTCTCTGGTGCAGCTTCTCACAGGTCCTCCCCTTCCCTCCTGCACTGGAGAGGATAACAAGATCTCTGCCCAATCTTATTTGTAAGCTGTCGTTCTGACTTCTCATCCTTGCTCTGGGCCAACTGTTTGCAGCTGCTTTGGACACACCAGATGCTGGAAGTTAACAGCCACGGATGCAGTCCTTTAGTATCAGGGATGCTGTAAATCAAAATATCCCCAGTGGTGTTGGGCAGAGCCAATGGCATGTTCAGTAGAGAGCTGGTACTTCTCTGGCCCAGCCTCTCCTGCACTGGCAAGGGATGATGATGGTGATCTGGCTACTGGAGACCCTTAGAACCAGCTAGAGGGACTCTGGGAGAAGAGACATGTTGCCTCTGCCTTGTCCCTGGCATGGATTGATCAGTCAAAGCCACTTGTCTGACCCTTAACTTTCTCAAAACTCGAATCCTCCTCTTCCATCCTTAACCAAGAAGTGGCAAATGCAATGCATAATTAATAATATTAATAATAAACCCAGAATTCTCCCTGTTTGCTGACCTCTGTATCCCCATTTGGCATACTTTTACCTTGGGCCACAAGCCCCTTCACCACTTCAAGTATCTGCCTGACTTTTAAATGTCAACTTCAGAGGCTCAGACCATCAGGCTGTCAGAGGAAGCGCTGCACAGCAAGGTGGGCTCCGTGTCTCTTGTAAAGCAGATGTCAGCAATAAAGCTGGCCCAGGATGGTGTCTGTGTCTCCTGCCTGCTTTTTGCACATTTCCCTCTGTGGCTAACAGCTTGCCAGCTGAAGGCATCTCTGCTCTGCGCCAGAGCTGCATCACATGGGCCTTTGCTCGTTTGCAAAGAGTAAGGTGTTGCTGCCGGCCCCGCGGGGTGACAGCCTTACCCCGGAGCACGAGCCCTGGCAGCGCTCTGCTCACAAGAGGCCACTTACCACATCTGGGTTTCCTACTGCTGCCTCTGACAAATATCGCTATCGCTTCAGGAAACCACACGGTGGGTGTTGTCTTTTCAGGGTAGGGGTGGGGGAAGGAATCCTGCTCCTCCATGCCCAGGCCTGGGGATGGGCTGGTGGGATACTTGGCTCTCCAGGATGGGCTGCAGGATCAGAGCAGGCTCAAGCTGCCCACACTTTCCCTGGCAGGGAGCATCCAGGGCAAGCATGAGTAATTCCTGCAGATCGTGGGCTGACCTGGCTCTGCTTCAGAGTAGAAGAACATGAAAGTTTGGAAAAATCTTCTGAGATGTGGTTGTGCGATGCTGCCTCTTCCAGCTGGGCTTTGAGGTTCTTTGGAGGCCTTCCTATTTCCACAGGACAGGAAAGCTGTTTGGATGGGTTCTGAAAAGCCCACGTGCCTCAGCTGGGTCTCATGCATGGACATGACTTGCTAAAACTCTCCTAGGTTGGACTGAGGGGTGTTACTAACTTCTGGAGATGCTTCCCACAGTGATGGGTGATGTGGTACGAACTTCTGTCTGCTACTGGGGTGCAATGCCCAGAACACCACCCTTAGAGGGCCTGGTTCTGGCTCTGCCGTTGGTCTCTGTATAGAGCAAGATGTTTCCCTTTCCGTGCTTGTGGGGTTTTTTTCCCCATCTTTAAAATGAGGTGGGGGGGAAAAATAGCTCAAGAACCATCAGTGATTTGACTGGAAGAGTGCAAAGTTAGGCAGCTGCTTACTGTTATGAGAGTAGGTGACAAAAATGGGGTCGAAAGGGACTGCTGTCACCTTTACTTGCTCATTAAATCTGTCATTTCAAGAATACTTGTGTCTTAGGCAAAGCCATTTGAGCAAATGCCTGTATCTGTAAATTTGAGCTCGGAGTCTGATGAAAGGAACTTTTTTCTTCTCAGTGGGATCCTGGAAATACAGAAGCAGTAGCAATGGATGAAATGTAGGAACTTCTGTGAACTTATTGAACCTTCCCAACAGGTTCAGGCCGAGCTTAGAGCTTGGATTTGGACTGATTCTTGTTTGATCAAATCCAGCTCCCTGTCTCCATTTTCAGATTAAATGAAAATTGTCACTATTGGGGCAAGAAGCTGATCAAAGACTTTTCCAAAGAGCAAAGCCTGGAGTTCATTCATCTGTGCTCAAGAAAGGATCTTCAGGGAGAAGGGAGGCTTCTTGGGAAGAAATCCTGAAATAGGCTGTTGGGAGAGGGGAGGGGGTTTTAAATCACTTGAATAGCATTACTTTTTTTTAAGGATGTTTGGGGTTTTCTTTTCCCCCTGAAGAAGATGGCTCTTTTATGGCCTTTCTTGATTTCAGAAGGAGCTGTGTTGCTTAGTATGTCCAAAAATCATACAACCTTCAAAGAGTGATTCCTCTGCTAGCATGGACACATATTCAAACTGGAATTAGGTGCTTAAGGATCTTTGGAAATGGGTGGAGAGTGCCAGCCAGACACATCTATTCACGCCTACCTGTGGCCATGGAATATCCCACTGCCCGGGCCGGAGGTATGGGCAGGCCATCTTCACACTTGTAGCTCTGTGAGAAGCCTTGGGTTTTGACAACTCTTTACCCTCTCCCTCCTGTTCTCCCCTCCTTGAGAGGAAAGAAGCTCCAGATCATGCCATGGAATAAGCATGAGCTGGGAAAACTTCTGGTTTTTCCACATGGCTCTTCCCACAGGAGCCTGACCCAAAGCCTTGGAAGCCTTGAATTGGTCAAACTGAATCCCACCAGACATCTGCAGTCCTCAGAGCTCACGGTGCAATGTCCCTCCTCAGGCCCTTCTTTGCCAGGCAGAGCAGTTTCTCTGGGGACTTCAGAAGCAGTGGTGAGACACAAGGGGTGAGGCAGAGATAGAGGGTGGCAGCAGCTGTTCAGGATGTGTTGCTGATTCTGGGGCATCTCCCACCCTTTTTGGAAATCGAGAGTTTGGAGCAAGACAGAAAGAAAGAAGAAACAGCTGCTGATAAAGCTCCACAGAGATGACAGCCCTATCCTCACCAGGCTGTGCCCCACAGCCTGTCTCTGGGGATCCACACCAGCTGGGAGGCCATGATAGGCTTGGCTGCTTATTCTGTCTGTTCAGCCCCCTACTCTGGGCACAGGGACGGATATCATCTCCCTTCCTTCCTCCTCCCTCCCTTCCTCCCGCATGTCTCTGTCTCTTCCTCTCTAAGTCTGAAGTTTTCTCCATAACCTCTAACTTGCCCTGGCACAATTTCTGCCTTGGCTCTGCTCGCTGACCTTCTGTTGTGCAATTCTCTAGGGACAAGTAGCCTTGGTCCCCTTGATGATCCCACCTAGTGATGGTGGGCTGGGAAATCCCAGAGTATTCTCTGTCCCAGGAAATGCAATTTCAAAGAGGCAAAGAAAAGAGTGAAGAACATGTTTGTGGCTAGGAACTCTGGACCACGCTCCCTGGACAAAGTTTTCTTCAGAGTCTAACTGTGTGTCACTTGGGTTTATCTGTGAGGACCTGTATTAAGCCAAGAGAATGCTGGTGTCACTCCAAGAACTTCTCTTCACAGGGATGGTGGCAATAGGACACCTTCTGAAGCGTGGTGGAGATGGTATTTGCTGGAGCTCAGGGTGACGCGCTTGTGTGGCAGAGAAGTCACTTGGACTGAGAGCAAGGGAGGCTGCTCCACGGGCAGAGGTGGAACAAGTTCTCTGTGGCTGTGAGACTAGTCTGGCTGGAGAAAAGGGGCTTTCTGAGGCTGAGGGCAGCAGGACTTGTCTTGGTCCATGGAGGCGGTGCAGAGTGGCTGTGTGCTGGAGAACGCTCCTTGGACAAAGAGGACTGACATCTTCAGAGGGAGGGCTGTAGGGGACGGCATGTGGAGTCTGGCAGAGCATGTGTTTCTTCAGCCTCACCAACAGCGGGGTCTATTTTGGGGTAAATACTGAAGTCTGGGTCCTGAAGGTCTGATAAATCAAGTTCCCACGACCCAAGCAAAGATCCTGTGACTTCAAGGTATATGGAGGGCTCTGGGCCGCGCTTCACGTGCAGACAACTGTCACCACGTGTCATCTTGTTTCTTTCCTTTCTTTTGCTATAACAAATGAAGGGGGTCCCCACATCTGGCTGTGGCGGTTAAACAGGCTCGATTTAATCACAGACTGATATAGGACGTAGAGAGAAAGGAGGGGAAAAGGGTGAGAAACAGAGAGCACCTGCTTACCCCCATTCTGGGCCAGGCTGCATGTGCAGGAGGACCAGGAAATCCACAGCTGGTAGCAAGGCCATGGCGGGGAAGCAAGGTCAGGTCCCTAGATCCTGCCTGGGGGGGAAGTCAGACGGATGGGATCTTCTGCAAGGTTTTCTGCAACCTCTATCTAGGTGGGGTTGGAAGTATGACAGAGACCAGGGCTGGCAAGGAGGGTTTGTGTGGATTCATTGCATGGCAAGAGGATTCCAAAGGGGCATCCGCAGGAACGTGGTGTGAGTATTGAGAGGTGAGACAAATCTGATGCCTCAGGTGCCTCCTAGAAACCAGGGAATCTCTCCCCCCTGAGAGCAGGTTGCTCCCTAACTGTGTTAAGGATTGCCTGCTTAAGCAGCAGGAGCAGCTCATGGTGGAGCTGATGGTCCTTGTGTTCTAGCCGCTGTGTCCTCTTCGCTCTACCCCCAGCATCAGGGTGAGCACCATCTTTCCAGGCCAGGGCAGCAAAAGAAATGAGGGGGAAAAAAAAAAGAAAGCTGAAATCTACCCTTTTCTAGTGGCATTTTCCAACACCTTGTGGGAATGATGCTAAAACTGTGGCTTCCCAAACCGAAGCCCCCGGGGCCAAATCGTTTTTTGGACAAAGAGCCATGGCAGTGTTGATCCTTTGAAGAAACATGAGATGTCGGTTCTCTGGGATGTCCCGTGTGTTGAGTGGTTTCATGAGCGTGGATCAGTGGGATCCCCCGCAGAACGCTGAGGCGCTGAGCTGCTCACCTCTAGCCCTAGCTTGGTAGGGTATAGATGTACAGGTCACGGCGTAGCTGTTCCCAGCTGATTCTCAGTTATGTTGGCAAGCAGAAATGTCCCAGCTCAGAGGGTCGGGGAGGACGGGAATACACAGAGTGCAAAAGAGGTGAAACTTGGCTCTGCTGGCAGGAGTCCCTCAGAATCAGGATTTTGGGGCTGGAACTCAGGATTGGGAAAGCCTGTGCAATCACCAAGGAGCCAGATCTTCCCACCAGGAGCCAAGTGTTGCTGAGATGATGGGTTTTACCGTCCAACCTATCCCTGGGTTTCTTCCCCTGCCTCTGCTGATGATTTGCAGTGGGCAAGCACATCAACTGAGACAGCAGTTTTTCCTAACCCCCCCTTTCCTCCATCCCCTCCACCCTCCAACCTGGTTATCGATGAAAGGAGATTTGACATATGATAGGTCCCAAGATAAAAGCAGCGTTGCAAGAAATGTAAGCAACAGCTCAGGGGGTGGGGAGTATCCCCTGAAGAGTTGAGCTAGGCAGGAGCAAGGTATCTGGTGTCAGCCACAGCCACTCCTCGCCCTGGATGCAGCTGGGAAGAGGCCTGCCTTCTGGAAAGGGTTAATGCCAGGATTGCTGCTAGACTTTGGAACACTTCTGACAGTGGTTTTGAAATCAGATTTTTCTTTTTGCAACCAAGTGAGGTTTTTATCAACTTCCTATTTGAGAGCAGAAGTCAGAGCCGGTGCAGGAAGGCTGGTGCAGGACTGCTGCCTTGTGTCCTTGCATTGCTGAGGTAATTGGGGTGCTGGCGATGCAAGAACCGCAACGTGGGGAAACAGGAGATTAGGGGTAGGGAACAGCCCCAGAGTTAGAGGTAAAGGGTCCTGGTGTATTCTTTGCAGCAGACCCCAGGCTGCGTGTACAGCCTGCTCCTGGTTGCTCACTGCAGCATCACTGGTCTCCTCTTGCCTGTGGGCAGGGTTCAGCTGCCCATGGCCGGTGGCCTCTGTCAAACTCCTTGTGCAAAGCAGCAAAATAACTGTTTGTGGCTCTGCTTCCAACGCCCAGGTGCTGGGACCTGCGCTAAATTCCAAAATCGAACAAGACCCAAATCAGCTCTGTTGTGGGCTTGGAGCCCAACAGTGTCTACATCAGCATCATGAGAGGTGAGGAGCAACAAGCCCCTGTGCAGATGGTCCCATCCTGCACCTCCATTAGCAGCCCTCACCGAGTTGTCTCTAGGAGGTGTTTTGCTGGCCCAAGGCAGGCAGAGTGGAGCAGGTCCCTCATATCCTGCAGATATACCTGAAACTGCTCGTTCTAGGAGCTGTTTGCACAATTAGTGTTACTCCTTTCCATACGTGGCTGGGATTTTCTCTTGCAAGGGTTTTTCACTTAAACAATCTGTCCTAAACTCAAGTATTCAGGGACTTGTGCTCTTCAGGACAGCTCGGGTTTCTATACACACATGTTTTATGGAGGAGCTGGGCCTGGGCAAGCACAGATGGATGCGAGGCTTATGGAAAGTACCTTTCAAACCAGCCCTCTTTAGATTTCTAGCCTGAGCCAGAAAATAAATAAATAAAAATAGGAGGTCTGCCCTTGTTTTTGTCTGATGTATTTAATTTCATTGACAATCAGAGCCTGGATCAGCCTCTCCACTGGAAATACCCCAGAAAGTCTCAAATTTTGAAGAGATTTCCCCAAATTCTTCAGCAGTGGAGATGACACTTCTCATCTTCGCTGAGAAACTCTCTCAGCACTTTTTTCTGTTATCTCAGACAAGAAAGAACCCGTGGGGGCTGGTCAGGCCACCTCTGTAGCCCTAGCGTGGTAGGGTACAGATAATGTCACTCGCCTTGTCTCGCATGGCTTGATGGATGCGGGGAAGGACGCAATCCCAGGATTGCTTGCGATGCTCTAGATCATAAATATCATCAGAGCGAGCACGCAGTTAGAGGAGAGTTTCCGCTCTGCCCTGCCAACGCAAAAAGCGAAGGGAGTACGAAAGCAGCGGTGCCAGCACCAGAACTGGGAAAGTCTTCTGTGACTACAGCTGTGGCAGCGTGTGCAGGGAAACGACTGCTCTTGTGTAACGTTCATGCCATTCTCCCTTCAAAGGTCTTGTGCCATGTTTGCCGTTGTTTTTTTTTCAACTCTGATGCAACCCTTACAGCTCTTTGAAACTGTCAGCTTGCAAAACCAAAGGGTTAAACGCAGGATGCGGAGTGGGCCCAACTACTGCCGACCTCTTTGGTGGCTGAGGACCGCCAGCATAATCTTTGCTCTTAGAATGCTAGCTCTGCACCAAAGCAGTGGTTTGCAGCTTTAGCTCAAAGCATCATCCACGTGTGCAAGCAGACGCATGCTCCTTAGGCACTTTGCTGTGCCTGCAAGGGCTTAGCTGAGCCAGAGCCGCAGGTGCAAGAGGTGGCAGGAGATGGAGAGGAGCAACTGGTCTGTCTTTAGGGCACCACTGTCGTTTTCAGCTGTGCATCCAACCATCAATCTCTGCAGGTGAGCAGAGATCGTTGCTCAGCATCTATTTTCTCCGTCTTAACTTTTACAGTGCAGGAAGTAAATAAACGCACGTACTTGTAACAGATTTGTCAGGTAAAAATAAGTTTGCATATTGTGGGGCCGAATGGGCTCAGAGCTGCCACGTTTTGCACATGGGAGCCCAGTGAAGTCAGTGGGGTCTCCAGGGTCTAACTGCTGGCAAACACAAGCCCTGCCTTTAAACCTTTTCTAGCTGGCTGTCTCAACTGCTGGCAGGCAGGAATGATGCCCTGCAGCCCTGCCATCATGAATCAGGCTACCCTTCCTGCTCGAGGCTGTGCTGGGGCTGAGGGCTCTCTTCTTCACCTCAGGGAAGTAATCGTCCAAGATTTTGGTGGTTCTAACTGCAACCGATGGGAATCTGGTCTTTGTCTTGCAGCACCTTGTAAGCCTATCTAGTAGCAGAGCCCTGTCAGGTTCAGCAGGACGAATGCACAGCCCTTCATTTACAGTTTACTAATGAGAATCAACTGTAATCTCAAGCAGTATATGCCTGAAAAAGAAAGCTCTACTGTTTCCATGGACATCAGACTGGTATACTGAGCTGGGTAAATCTACTGACCCAAGCAGGAGTTTCCAGGGCACGCTGTTAGCTTCTAGTGTCTCTGGTTGATGTGTTCACAGTAATTGCCAACTCTTGGCTCAATGTGTCTCCTCTCATTCAGATATTCCAGGACAGAGATTATGATCTAATTCATGCAGACACTTGGCATCACTTCACAACAAGCCAGTAGCGGGGGGCTGTGATAGAGAAGAGAGCACGGCTGGAGAAGGGAGCTGCCCTGGCAGGAGACTGAGGAGTCACTACGAAAAAAGGCTGAATATTAATATAGGAGGTTACTGCAAATCACTTGGTCGCTGTAAGAGCCCCAGGCCCCAGCAGCATCGCTCTACAAAGCGCTCTATGTACAGAGTAAGGTAGAATGGATTTACTGGGGGGATGTAGGGAACTAGAGCAAGAGATGAGGGCAGGGCCTTGTTGATTTACACAGGCTTTTGGGCTTGAAGCAGCTCTCAAGAGTCCTAGGCCAGGCTTTGGCACTAGGCTTTCTCCTGGGAGCAGCAGGACTGGCTATTTCGGTGTGGAGTGGTGGGGTGCTCTGCAGACGCAGGGGTGTTTTCCATCAGTGTTTACACACACCGATTTCCTCATCTGCCTTGTGCATCAGGTTGGAGAGCCAAGATTTTTTTAACCTGGTCACCACTTTACTGAGCAAACCAGTAGTGCCCGCATTGCCTGTTAAACCTGGGACTTCCATTTCTTCAATAAACACAGCACAGCAGAGGGGAGAAGCAGCGTGTCCAACTCACTTTGCTGAGAAAATTGTCGTGAGGGCAGAAAGAGGTGGTTGTCTAACAGCTCCCAGCCATACCGTACAAGAGATTTTGGATAGGAAGTGAAGAGCAACTTTTCCCATGGGAACTACAGGGGGAGGCAAACTGAACTGAATGGAGGCCTCATAAATCAAAGACATACGCCTTTGACTTTCTGCACTATAGCCTTGGGCAGCTGGTATTTATATGCCCAGTCAAGAATTAAAAAAAAAAAAAAAAAAAACCAACCCACAAAATGCATGAATTATAAAAAATGCTGAGTTCTGTGCTGTGTTCTCCTTCCATCAGCCTCAAAGTACTACGGAACAGGAAACTGAGGCATGGTGCATGGGGGCTGTTTGCTGAGGGTCATGCAGAACATCAGCCCTACAGGGATGAACACAAACTGATAGAGCTGGTTTTAGGCGTCCATGTTCCTCACCCCCACTCTTGGTGAGAGGGGAAGGGGTCAGGCAGTACCAGTGACAAGGGCATCTATATTTTGTTCCAGTTATAGGCTAAACATGTATCCATGTGTTTTCTTCACCCAGAAGCAGCAGCAGTATTTGCACTGCCTGCTTGAGAAATCTGCATCATCCAAGCACTTTGCAGGTATTAACTCATTCATCGCTGTTAAACTGCAGGGATGGGATTTTCCAAAGCTGTCCTTACTGGGACCAAAACTGGCAGAAGCTGTGGTGGAAATAAAGTGAAGCGCACCTTAAAATACACAGGCCTAGGGAGATGTGATTCAGTGTGTGAGATCTTACTTCTCCATCCACCGTCATCCGAGTACCTTCCAATGTATCACTGATGAGAAGCAGGAGGTTCCTTTCACTCAATCACAGCCCGCTCCAGTATTGTATCCCCAAAAGCCACCCCTCCCCAGCTCAGAGCTGACAATCAGCAATGCGTATTTATCTGTGTGCTTGTTCTGTGTCCTGTCCCTTCTACCCATCACCAACCTCAGCTTGGGCTGCGGAGGTAAGTTGCAGGCGTTGTGCTTGGGTCTCCGCGTGGCACGAACCTTGTCCTTTTGTTCACAGGCTCTCCTGCCAGCCTGCAGCAGCTGTCGTGCACTAGTGCAACACATCCCTGCCTCTTCCAGGCCACGAGCAGATTCTCTTGTGTCTGTAGATATCTTGCTATGTGAGCTGATCACCTGCTTGGCCTGCAATTTTGGTTGCACAGCTACCTCTGAAAGTGAAATCAGCTCTTCCTTCCACCTTGCTGCTCTTAGTCCTCTCTGCGCGTAGGGATGTGAGCCTGCCAGTGCCTCTGGGCAACCTCTGCCTCTCGCCTGGCCATTGTAAGACAGTCCCAGGGTCTTGCTGAAGCACTATCAGCCACTGTCCCTACGCAGTTGTTTGTCTTCTCTCTTTTTTTTTTGAGGGCAACTAGATTCTGAGAAACCCAGGCAGGGAGACAGGAGCACAAAAGGACCTTTTGCTTATCTCTGACCTTTCTGGCATGGATGTGTGTTGCAGGGTGGCCTTCGGGGCGCAGATAATGCAAAAGCTGGGATGCATGATTAGGCATTGAGCCGCCATCTGCAAAGATCTGGTAAAGACCTGCGAGGTGGTGGCGAAGAGAGAAAAAATAAATAAGGGATGTCTCCTCGGCAAAGCACGCTGAAAAGTTGGGGTGCAGCAATGTGAGTGACATGGTGGGACAGCGTCTGGATCCAGGGAGCAGGAGGGGCTTTGCCAAAGGGTCAAGGGAGGGTTTGTAGCCTTGGTGCGTTTCTTGCTGATGATGGGTGTAAGGAGCTGGGTGCTGGGGAAGAGCTGGGTGCTGGAGAAGAGCTGGATGCTGGGGAAGAGCTGCCCCTGATCAGTGCCCTGCTCCATGCAAAACCCAGCCCTGCCCCACCAGTGAGCAGCAGTGGGGAGCAGCCCACTCCTCTGCTTGCTGTACTGGAGCTGGCTGAAACTCCCCAGTGCAAACATTTGGAGGAAAATGCTGATTTTTCTTACTCTCTTATATATTAGAATGAGAAAAAGCATGATCCTGCTGCACTGGCTGTAGCCCCCGCCTCGGGCGCTGGCTGAGAATTGTGGCCAAGAGGAAGCAAATCTTGGACTTGAGCTTTGTCCTCCCGTGTCCCAGTTCACACCATGGCACGGCAGAGCTTTCTAGACGCTTGCTGTGAGCAGCAAGGCCAGGCACAGCTGGGTTCCAACAGACCTGAAGCCCCTGTGTGTGTAATCTGGTCTTTATCTGGTGTGTTAGTCTTTGAAGGACCAAATCTAGGAAGGATTCTCAGTGGAAGTGGGATTTGAGCCTCTCTTCTCCTGAGCTGCCCGCTCATATGGGACTTGCGGGAGTGTAACGCCGTTGGTACCTTTACATGATCGCATTTGGTTGCAGTTGGCCAAAGGATTAATAATTAATGGGAAAAGGCGGCCAGACACACACAGCAGGATTGAGTATGGCTTGTTTCTTTAGAAAACAAGCCTAGAAGCGCTGAAAGGTCTTGGGTTCATCCTGATGCAGAACAGGAAGATTTTTGTGGGATGGGAAAAATGTTTCCTGCCCAGCTCCAGTCGGTGCCACAGCGTGGAGAGACCCATTGCGGTGAGCCTGGGCTGCAGCGATGGGGCCTGGACAGACAGAGAGGACCACAGCGTGTGTTTATGTCCAGCAGCCTCAGTAAAAATTCCCCTTTATGGTGTCACAGCCAAATCCTGCTTCTTCCACTCCGCAAAGGCCAGGGAATACAGCGTGACCTTGAGGTAAACAAGGAGACAGAGGTTAACCGGGCAGAATAGAACATCTGTATATTTATTTTCAGGTAGGGAAAAAAAAAAAAACACAACAAAAAAACAAACAAACCAACTCAAACTTTCCCAGCCTCTTTGGAGAAAAACATCCTCTGAAGTGTCTTGTTTTGCTGAGGCCTCTCTTTCTCTCGAGCGGGCGGAGGGATGGTCGGATCCCCGTGCAGATGCTGGCAGCCCCACCCTGCCAGCCGAGGAGCTGCACTTTCAGTCGCCATGTACCAGGGTGACGTGGGGTCAGCTGGGGTGTAACCTCTGATATTTATCTTTGTGGGGCCTTGAGAATATTATTACTTTTTCCCCAGATCGTCGTTCCCCCCCCACACCCCTTTTCTATGTTTAGGCTTTAGTGACCCAGCTCTGATTTCCTTTTTAAATTAATCGCGGTAGACTATTTGTTTCACGTAGTAATGAGCGTTTCCCTCACTTATGCAGGTTATGCTCCTCAGCATGGTGCCTGCCCTGGTAACCACCGGGACTCAGAAGCTGTAGGTTTAGTCTGTGCTTCACCAACTGACATCGTTCCTCAGCGGTGGGAGGTTTATTTTCCAGCGTAGTTAGAGCAGTAGATGCTCTTACCCAAACATGGTCGCGCTTGACTTTAACACCGTTTATTTTACATGCATACTGATTTAAATAGAGTTATACTTAAATGGTTCTGCCACCACAATATCCTTCGCGTGGTAAAGCTTTTATGTGGATGGAGCAAACGGAGAAGTCCACCTGAGACACAAGTCGACCTCAATCTCTGCTGGGCACGGCTTTCCTGTCTGCACTCGCCCATTCCCTAACGCGGCTTCGCAGCCAGCCAGGTCTTGTCCCTGATCTGGCAGAGTTTAACCCAGTCAGAACAGGGCAGCCAGCACAAAGACCAGTCTCCGGGCGAGGAAGAGGAGGCCTGGCGTGGGGTGGGGGGAAGGCAGGACAGCCCCTGCGGCAGCAGCCTGGACCTCAGTGGTTTCAGCCAGGAAGCCAGGTCCCGGATTATCCATGCTCTCCGTGTGGGTTTCTCACACAGCTCCTTTGCCCACCTTATGGAGTGAAGTTGGCACCTCCTCGGTCGCTCCCTGTGTGTGTTGGGGCCCCAAAGGCCGAGATCTCGGGCTGGGGAGTGAGTTTAGACCCATTGTAAGGCAAATAACAGCGCTTGGTTCCTGAGTCCTGGAGCTTGTACCACTTCAAGCAGTCAGGCCGCTTCAAAGTACGCCCTGGGAGTTGTCTATACAAAAGCTTGCACTCGGCTGTTAAATTCTCTAAATCCTGACTGAAGCTGATTAATTTACACCGAGTTAATTAATAGGTCCCTTTCCAAGGGTTTGATCCAGTCATTCCATTGCACGATGTCATTTTCACGGAGACTTAAATCCTTTGCTTACATGTTTATAGAGTTGTTTTGAAGACATAATCTTGTAGCATCTCTCACCTGGGGAGTTTCTACCGTCTTAGAGGCCTTTAACACCATTAATAAGTGAACATCATTAACGATTAATCACCTAAATATGAAAGGAGTAGGCTTAGTGCCAGGTGAGTGCAGAATAAATGCATGTGCTGGAGTTCCTCTTGCATATGTGTGCTCTGGCAGCAGTTCTGCTGAATTCAGTGCAAACCCACGTACCTCCTTTATCTCGTTTGGAGGGAAACTGAGGCACGTAGCAGCTAAATGGTCTGTCTAGGCTACTGAGCAAGGCGGAAAAGAGGTAAAAAATGAATCCCCAAGCCCTGACACTTCCTGGCTCTTTCCAGTGTGTACTTTTTGCACTCACTGTAAACGTTTATTACATATTTTTATTGTACATCATATTCTCGGAGTGAGGGGAATAATGCTCCACGTTCTCGCTGGGAAATTTGTTAAGATGCTAGAAAATAGGAATTGCTGTGCTGATGAAACCTGAGGCTTGTTTAACAGTCTCCTCTCTGAGGCCAGTATGAACTGACTCAGGAAGGCAGAAGAGCCCTGCACAAGCAGACAGGATAATTTGCAAGAACCGTTATTGGTGTTAACTCTGAAGCATGTGGTTTAGCATCTCCTCTCATGCATTTTAGAATACAAGGTAGTCTTGATATCCAGAGAATATCCAAGCTGTTTCTGGCTTGTAATCTTGCTTAGGAATCGCAAGAAGTTGGCATTGTAGGCTCAAAAGGAAGTGGCAGGAGCCAGGACTGGTTGTTAGCTGTCAACCCCCAAAAGGTCATGCTTAGGTTGGTGCACTGAGAAGAACGAGGTAGGAGTGCTGCTGCAAATGGAAAACATTTCCATGCACTGCACTGTTGTCTCTAGGAAACCTTTCAAGCACTCCCAAGCCCAGCAGTTTGCTAAGAAGACCCAGATCTCATTCCTTTCACTACAGTTGCCAGCAGAAAGGGTTTTGTGGTTTGTTTTTAGGGGTTGGTTTTTGTTTTTTGGTTTTTTGTTTTTTTCCCAAGTAGAATCTGCTTCTGGCTCCACTGAAGCTGGTCACAGCCTTTGTTCAAAAATTAAGCCCTTCCGTATTCGGCAGTGCTCGATGCACTCCAACATCGCCTGATCCTTGCGTGGGTACGAGGGAGCTCCTGCTAACCCTGCGCGCTTGGGAGGGCACTGACCGATTCCCCCGGGTGACCCCACAGCTGCATCTTGAACCAGGCAGCCGCCTGGTAACTGCAAACATGCTTACGGCTCTTCTGCCCTCGAGCGTGACCACAGGAAAGGGGCTCCCTCCAAAATAGCAAAGCGAAGCGTTGATGCCCTTCAGCAGCTCCAGGCGAACCAACGGATTTCACAGGGAGACCTCGGGCCTCAGTAGGGTGGTGGTGGCGAGGGTTGGAAGAGGGCTTCCAGGTTCTCCGCGTTGCTGGTGTATGTGCTGGCCACAGCCAGTGAGGGGGAAAGGTCCTTCCCAAGCCAGTGCTGAAGGAGGGTCTCGCTTTCCCTTCTCCCATACATCAGGGTGCAGCCCCAGCATCTCCCAAGAGGCCGTTTCCAACATCAGGCAGGGAGGGGAGTCCTCTTTCAGTAGCAGTTTCCTCAGAGGGACTCACAGGACCAGGGCTATCTCCAGTTTCCTTGGCTAAGTCCCTTGAATTACAAGGCATACGAGAGCTTCAAGTAGCGGTGAGGTCAAACTGTCATCTCCCATCGCCTCCAACTTGTTTACATCCCTCTAGAGCCTCTTGTTCTTTCCTCCTCTGTTGTTATTAAGGGTTTGTTCTTTTCTGGTAAGTAAAAGGCAAGTTCCCAGCTGACCTGGGGTCTTTTGGGAACTCTCGGAGGCAGCTGCCGACTGACTGTACTCCCTAGCCTCGATGAGGTCAAGACAGGAGCTGAACTCATCAGTCGCTGTTTCCCAGGAATTAGCTGCTGCTCCGTGTTTGATGCTCTCCTGAGTTTTCAGATGGTTATCAAAAGGCTGGCTCAGCCAATCCCCCATGTCTTCACCCATGGTTTTTGTACTATGATGTCTGTCAGCTCCCAAACAGGGCAGGACCACTCCAGCCCGTAACTGAGAGGCCAGGTCCTCCAGAAGATGCTGGCCACGTCACTTCAGAGCGCACTGAGCCTGGCGCGTGTTCCCCGATGGCGGCTTCAACGGGGGTGGTGAGTCTCTCGCAGCCTCTGCTCAGACACGCAGAGTTACACCTTTGAATCAAACAGGTCTCACCTTTGTGAATCTTCATCGTAGGCATGGAAGGGGAGAAGGCAGGTTGCTAAAAGAACTCAGCTTTTGCTGCGAATAATCCAGAGCCTGCTGCTTCTGCCGCCTTGAGAACAAAAAGATTTGCTGGCTGCTGAGCGCCTTTGAAAACTCAGCCCTTGATCTAGCTTTTGTTTCACTCTCCTTCTCCTCCCTTTTCTTTCTCTCCTGGCTCTCTAAGCATACATGCATCTTCCCAGCCTGCCTGGCCTGAGAAGTCAAAATCTCGTGTCAATTTGACGTTTACCTTTTCTGAATGCAAGAAGCCCAGGAGCTCAGGTGGGAGGAGAAACAAGTCACTCTATTTTCCGTCACGTGCAGCGCTCAGAGTTCAGCCTGGGAAATGAAAGTTCCTTGGCTGGTGTGACCAGCCGTCTCCTCCTGTCCCCCTGCCAGCTGAGCCTCACACATTTGTCACAGAATGAGCAGAGCAACGCGGTTCATCCTCCTCGCTTCGCTCGCTTCTCTGCATGCTTCCTACACTTGCCGTTTGCAGCTCTCTGCCCATTCGGTTCTCCCCATTTTGCCTGGGGTAGTCGAGGTGTATCTCTCCTTTTCTTCTCCCTAGGGTCACGTTAACAAGTTCAGCTTGGCCAAGGGGCTAAGCTGGTCCAAAATACAGGAGGAAAAAATGAAGGAGAGACTCCAGAGATCTCTGTTCCAAAGTCACGCTTGGAGAACAAAGGCAGGGGCATTCCAGGTCAAGGAACAGCAAAGCTAATACCGCTGCACCCACCAGGCCGTGGTGACCCATGTGTCCTTGTCCCCATGTTCCTCATGTGTTCATCTGTCACATGCTCCTGATTCCTTCATAGGCCTTCTGCAGGCAAGGATCATGGCTTCCCAGAAAGGTCACATCCCCGGGCACTGCTCAACGATCCCTGCAGTGCCCCAGTGACAGCCCTTTATCTGGCTGCATGACACCTTACGGGTCCAAAACTGCATCTCTAGTTCCAGCATCTCCAGCTGCTTCTGAAGCTTCTGGGCCAGCATCCTTCAGCTGCTTCGCATGGGCTTTGGCTCAAATACATTAGGCAGGAGAGAACGTTTTTATGGTAATGACAGTTCCTAGTAGGCCTGGCAAGCCCCACACTCCTCACACCCTGACCCAAGCGGTGCAGATAATCAGTGGCTCTGATGATGGGGCTGTTCAGCAGTTCTGCACTTATCATTGCCCTGAGCCTGGACGGGACTGGCAAGGTGGCCGTGTGGCAGGGAGTCTCCTTCACCAAAGATGTGTAGAGGAGTCAACAGCAGTGGCAAGGTCCCCTTGTTTGCTGGGCTACCGAAAATGACTCAGCAACAGAGTTCTTCAATGTGGAAGATACTGTGGATTCATCCCTGTGTCAGCAGCCACCCGGAGCAGAGCGTATCCAGCTGGATTTTGGGTCCTCCAGCCTTGGAGCTGTCTGGCCCAGCCCCTAACACCCGCAGCAGGCTGTTCACTGCCCAGACCTTAACACTTGTTTTGGGGACATGCTCTGCCGGCTCGCCTTATAAATGCTGTTGAAGGGCTACAAAAATAAGCTCAGAAGCACTCATGCCTGATTGCAGGAACCTCTTTGTTTGTCAGTTCACAGTGAGAAGGAAGTTTGTATTTTAACTGTACAATCTCTTGGTAGGAGGCTGGTGTTGCACGGCAGTAGATCTGTTTCATAGAGTCCCAGCATGGTGGGGGTTGGAAGGGAACCTCTGGGGATCATCTCGTCCATCCCCCTGCTCCAGCAGCTCACCCAGAGCAGGGGGCCCAGGATCGTGTCCAGGCGCCTTTGGAATCTCTCCAGAGAAG
>JAVSBS010024541.1:50581-73147 GCA_033124195.1 Coracias cyanogaster | reverse complement strand
AGCACTGCCAGGGCACCACTAACCCCTGGCCCTCAGCACCACATCTCCACGGCTTGGAAACCCCTCCAGGGATGGGGCCTCCACCAGTGCCCTGCCCAGCCTGGCACAGCCCTTCACAACACTTTTGAGGAAGAAATTGTTCCTCATGTCCAACCTAAACCCCTCCCCTGGTGTGATAAATAATATCAAAATTTCTTTAATCTGGTGTAACGCTTCATTCTGTAAAAGCACAAGTTCTGAGAAGTGCACAAGCTTTTTGTTTCAAGCCCCCCAACCTCTTCAGCCACGGCCTCACTGCTATGCCCTTGAATGTTTTACAATGTTCTGCTTATGCTCCTGAATCTGGTGTGATTTCATTTGTTATACAAAGCAGGAACTTGAAATTCTCCTGGTATTTATTTTAGTAAATGATCTATGTTTCTTTCAGGAAGATTTTTAAGAAGCAACCCAGTCAGAGGACACAACTACCTCGACTCCAGTTTTGGACTGGAGAAGAGTGGAAGCCTTGACATTACAAAGTGAGTATCATTTAAATTCTGTAGTTAAAGACTTACTCAGATTAAGCAGCATTTCTATGAAGCTTTTTGCTTACCCTCCTTTTTTAACTTTACTAAGAAAAAAATAATCAAAGGAAATCTACAGGAACCATGAATAATTCCTTCTAATTTGTTTATACCTCCCTCAAAGATAAGCAACAATCAATAATAATACTCTTTGGTATGGAATCCTTAAATAATTCAGTATCAGCCCAGCTGCCTTGATGGAGAAGCCACTGACTGCAGTCCTTGTATTGCCATTCTTGTTTCAAAATGTGGTTTAATGAGATGGAAAGAGCCCTTCCCTGGGGGCAGCCCTGTGCTTTATCAGGCTCCTATGTAAAATCTCACTCAAACAGCCACGAAAACATCCAGAAAAGGGGCTGGGGCTGTTGATCAGTCATACACCTCAGCGTGCGCATCAAACCATTCATGACAGTTCCCTAAAAAGCAAGGCTGTACCAAAAACCTGGAATGGCCAAACCACCAAGATCTAAACGGCTTCTTCCTGGAACCCCCCTGGTTTTAGAATTACTAAAAAATCCACTGAAGTTTTCCTCTACAATCAGGTCTTAATTGTCACGGGGTCTTAACTGTCATGTCAAAAAGGGGAACTGTGTTCCAAGAAAACACTTCCTGTGGAATCAATTCTATTTAATATTCATTAAGTGTAATCTACAATTCTGACAACCCTAGAAAGGAAGAATTTTTTAGCTCCCCCTTTCTTGTCCTTCTCCATTGGTGCAACAAATGCAGGATTATCCTAAAGGTCTTTTCCGACCTAAACAATTCTATGACTATATGAAAGCGAGCTTCAGTAAGGCAAGGGCTTAGACTCACCACAATTACCAGAATTTCTACCATCCTTAAGGGCTGCTCACTTCATAAACGGCGAGATGAAAGCAGAGGGACAGTATTTATTTTTTTCCCCTTTGCTGACACTCCAAAGCCACTCTTGTTCTGGGGGCCAACTGGGCCACTGACATGTCCCAGTGAAGGTAATTTTTGCTGTCTGGGAATGGCCAGCAGCAAACCTATCGTCTCATGAATGTGTTTGTTTATTGTAGAAAACATTATTCAGTCTCATGGCAACTCTCCAATTATTTTGTCCAGCTGTAACATGGTTTATCTGCACCTAAAAGGGGCCCACAAGAAAGCTGGGTAGGGACTTTTTAGAAAGGGCTGTAGCGACAGGATGAGGGATGGTTTGAAACTGGATGAAGTTAGATTTAGATTGGAAATAAAGAGGAAATTCTTCACTCTGAGGGGGGTGAGACCCTGGCACAGGTTGCCCAGGGAAGCTGTGGATGCTCCATCACTGGAGGTGTTCAAGGCCAGGTTGAACAGGGCCTTGAGTGACCTGGTCTAGTGGGAGGTGTCCCTGCCGTGGCAGGGACTTGGAACTAGATGATCTTTGGGGTCCCTTCCAACCCAAACCATTCTATGTCGATTCTAAGCCGTAGCGAGGGGTTAACAAAGCATTGTGAGAAGTAAGGCTGCTTTTTCTTCTCCAGTGGCGGTGCCATCGCCTGCTCCTTGGTGCTAGCGGGTAGAAAACACACCATCCGCGCCTGTCTTAAAGAGCTGATCTCCTTCAAGCACCCAGGAGGCCCCTGACGCCCTCCTCAAGGGCAGGCGGCCAAACCCCACCGCCCCTGAGGGGCCAGCAGCTTCCCCTGAGGGCCGGGGCCGAGGGAGCCGCCAGCCCCGAGCCCAGCCGCTGCGGGCAGGCCGCAGCCCCGCGGCCGCTCCCGTCGGGGCCCCGCAGCAAGGACTCACGTTTGACGAGCTCCTCGGCCGCGAAGCCGGCGGCGCAGCTGGTGAGCAGCGCGAAGGGCCCCGCCGCCGCCATGGCGCCCGCCGCCGCCGCGCCTCTTCCGGCTCCGCCGCTACCACCGGCTGCGGGGGAGCGGGGAGGCGGCGAGCCCTGCCCCGGTGGGGAGGAGCGAAGCGGGCAGCGGGCTCGGCTTTCGGTTGCCGAGCTTCTTCCCCTCCCCTCGCTGAGGCGGATGGTGCGGTCCCGGCCGGCGCGTCCCGTTGCTACGGGCGAGGGCGGCAGCCGCCATGGCCGGCTTCGGGGAGGCGGGAGCCGGCCCGGTGCAGGTGGGTCCGGGCAGCGCCTTGAGCCGGCCCCGTCCTCGCCCGGTAGCCGTAGGGACGAGCCCCCGGCGGGAACCCCGGGGAGGCCGCCTCAGGCCTGGGCTGGGGCGCGGGCGGAGGGGCCGGGCGGGGGGCTCGGCCCGGGCCTGAGGAGGGGGCTGCATTTTGGGTTATTTTATGTCATTTTGTGTCATTTTGGATCAGGGCTTGGGCTTTATAAGTGTTATGATTCTTAACATAATGAGATCTTGAACTTTGGTGTTTAACTCAGTGTAAATACAGGGTTTTGACGTGGGCTGACCTGGTCGCCTTGCGTCCTAAGCCTCTAGAGATGTTTGAAATGTGTAAAGAAACATTATTTCTTGGCAGAGGACCTCAGTCCTGAAGTTTATTGCCTTTGCTTCGCGAGATTTGTTTTAAAATTAGGGTTGGGGTTTTTTTTGAGGTTTTTCCCCTGTCAATGATTTTAAAGTAATTTCCTCTGTATTCCCTTATTTATAAAAGTACACAAGTGTGGGAAGTCACTTCCCCACCTTCCCCCATATTTAGTAAGCATTTAATTTGGGTGAAATCCTGCTACATAATCCCATGGGGTTTGATTATGGGTATGATTTTTCTCATAAATTGCTTTTTAGGTTCAAGAAGACCTTCACAACCTTAAAGTGAAAAATATCAACGTGAAAGGAAACCTAGAAGTCGTGGATATCAGTGACCTCAAAACAGCGATTGAAAGAACGGATCTTGGGCTGAGAGTAAGTAAATAGAGCAGATCCAGAAGATGATTCAGGTGTTGAGATCTCTGTCAGCAATTCAGTGAGTGTATCTGGGGCTGTGTGTGTTTCATTCTACAAGATCCCTTCTTGATTAGCAAACGATGGGATTCATCAGACATTAACAGTTCAGAATGATGGTTTCCTTTTCCTTTTTTAGGTCATCAGAATTCCCTGATCTTGTGCCCATGAGCCAAAATCAGATTTAGTCCAACGGAAGCATAAAAGCCTATCAACTGTTTGGTCAGCTGAAGATCTGGATTGCTAAATTAACTGAATTTAGTATCCCTCATACCTTTATAATAATCTAAACATGTTTTTTTTCCCCTCTTAACAGAAACATGCTGAAAATTATTTAAATACTGTAAACAGACAAGCATTAACTAATTCTGCTGATAATAAAGAAGTACGTTCAAAAGAGCCCCCTAAATGGTAAGTGAAGCAGCTGGTTTATTGTAGAGACAAATGTAAGAAGCAAGACAGAACAACTAGTACCAGAATCTTGTGAAGCAAATGGGACTGTTGGCCTAAATGAGGTTATTTTGGTTATTTGCTGTGGTGGTTTTATTTTAAGTTTAAAAGCAATACAAAAGTAAATGCAGTTCCACGTAGCCACAGCACCCTTTTGTTAACTCCGGTGGTTTTTTCAGCTGAACACAAATTTAAATAAAAATACAGCCTTTGCTCCCATCTGGTTGAATCTGAATGTGAGTTTAATAGGTACAATCAAGGCAATTTTTTTAAAACCTCGCTGTTTGTTTGTTTCTAAATCAGGGGCCTTCATTTTGGAGCTTCTCAGAAGCAGCTTATTTTACCACGAGTACCTGTTGAGCCCGTGACTGTCCAGGCCTACAGCAAATCAGGACTACGCGTGTCTCAAAGTTCACAGGTCTGAAATAACATACTTATTATCTTCTATTCTGACTCCACATGGATTCAGTTTTTGATAGTGGACCATCTGTGACTGAAAGTGTTAAAGAATTCTCACTAGAATGAGTGAACTGAGAGATAGGAGCTTTCTTCCAGCATCACAGTCAGGATAAAGTCTAAGTTAAGAAGGACTTCAGTATTAACCGGTGTACATCCACAAGCCCCTTGTTCTTTATTTCTTTTCCTCCCACAAATCTGTTATTAGAGTCCTGAAACCAGGTGTTTATTCTGCTTTAAGGTCCCAGTCCTGCAAATACCATATATCTATAAATGTATGCTTAGCTGTGATTCTTCAAGTAACATGCTTAAAATAAAAAATTTTTGCATGAAAAACAGGGCAAATTTTGGGGAAGACTTCAGTTCATGTATAGGGGAGTCACCTCTATAATAAGTCTGATTTTTTTTTTTTTTGGTGTTATTTTAAATGAAATCCTTGTAAAATTATTTAAAGCCTTCCTAAAATGTTTGTCTCTGAAGTATTTTTTGCTTTTTAAATTCTAAGCTGTGAATTTTGACTGGTGCGTTCAAGGCGGTTTCCTCAAACGTATTTTAAAACTAAATGAAGGTGATTTAGTTGAATTGAAAAATACCCCTTGTCACAGTGTTGGGTTATTACTGTTTAAATCTGAGGGAGCTCTGAGTGAGAGAGAACCTTAAGAAGAGGCTTTCTGTAGTTCTCAGACTGTTACAAGAAGCTTGGGATTGAAGCTGCTCGATACGGTATAATCAGAATGAGCAGCCTAACACTTACATAGCTGATTAGCTTTGTAAAGAAATCCTGATATAAAGCAGTAGTAAAATATTGCTTGCTCTTGAAATGATGGATAAGGTGCAATGAGAGCTCTGATTTTTGTCCAGACTGTGTTCCAACCTTGTTCTATGTGAATATGCTTATATTATTGATAAAAAAATTAAAATTATCAGAGTTCAGCTACTCCGTAAACTCTGTATTATCTGTGGTCTTTCAACCAATGAGCTTAATTGGCTTTTGGAGCCCATGCTCTGTCCTGCCTTGATTTTCTTTGTCTTCTCATTTCTGATATCTCTGGATCTGCTTAGAAATGCACAGCCAGTGACATACACGCTAGCCCTAATTTTTCCTCATAAAGAAAATGGCAAACTGGGCTGTTTTGCCAGCTGTTCTACATGCCTGGCATGCCAACATAAAATGCTTTTATTATCAAATAATTGTCTCATCCGTCTGGGAAGTGATCACCTACAAGTCCTTAATTCTTGTCTTTTCCTGACTTGTAGCTATAAACAGTTTTGAGGTTTTTTTTTTAAATGTACTTTGGTAGTGTTCAAAATTCCTTTCCGCTCAAAAGAATTATTAGTGGGCTGAATAGTTTTCCATTTGCAGACAGTATTTCCAGGTACACAGGCTTGAAGAAATCAACGTTTTAACTCATGGGAGTTCTGGGGGAAATTAATAATTCAGGTAGGAACATTTTTGTCCCATGCAGTCCGTAGTACACTGCGCAGGAGTACACATGGGGCATAGGCTGTGTTTGTAGTAGTTCGGATGAAATAGGGTTGGATTCAAATAAGCACAGATGCTATTTTCACATCTGTGTTGCTGGAATACTTGTCATCTGGGAAACAGCTTGCCCACAGGTGTCAGACTAGGCTTGGAGTTATCGTTTGCTCACCCATACAGTATTTCGGAGTTGGATCAGCAGCAGGATAAGACTGCAAATTTAACTCACAGGGGGAATTGTGAAGCACTGTGCCCTTTTTCTCTCTCTTTTTTTTTTTCCTACGATGCGTTATAATCGGATTTCTTTTTCCAATAAACCATAAAGAGGTGTCGTCCTCATGCAGGAATTGTAAAGCCTCTATTTTTATTATTATCCAAGTGTGTAAGTTCAGGTTTTTAAATTATCCGTAAGTGGTAAATGTATATGTTCCATTTTTTATTTTTTTCAAACACGCTTAAATGAAAATATCTGAAGTGATGCTTGTGCAGCTTTGAGTTTGGGGGCTTTCTGTTTCTTCATGTTTTGGTTTTTTTTTTTTCCTCTAAAAGTTGATACTTTCTGTGACATTCTGAATACACAGAAGTTAATATCTCATTAATAGAAATAAAGATAAAAAGATATTTCTAAATGCTTCTAGAATATGTAAATAACAAACAGCTAGACAGAAAAAGTGCTCATTGCCGCTAATACAAATGGTTTCAAAGATTAACATAATGTAGCTCATTCGCAAAGGAATTGGACTCTGTTAGAAACCAGGCACCACGTGCATCTGCAAAACAAAATTACATCAAATTTGTTGGGTTTCTACACGACAAAAATTCCCCCCCGCTCTGGAATGACTTGTGTTGAACAAGATTTGAACCATTTAACTGTTCTGAATGTGTCAACCTGTTCTGTAAAGTTAATAATTAAGCACAATAATTCTCATTGGGCATTATATTAGCAATAATGTGCTACGCCACTTCTGTTCTCAGCCTTATCTTGCTCTGTGCCAAGATGGTCCAAGATAGCTTAAATTTAAGACTTTGGATAATGTAGATGGAAGAGACCTATGATATCATCTGCTCCAGCTCCTGCAAATGTAGAATTGTCACTTGCCATATAGCTAAGCTGACAAAATAATTATTATCAGGTGTTTTTTCATTAAGAATTTCAAATCTTGTTGTGCTTTGTGGAATCTGCCACTTCAGCATTGATCGTTTTGCTGTCAGACAGTCTGAGCCTGCATTTTGAGTCATCTCCTATTTCAATTGAGAAGGTACTCAATTTCCCCCCAATTCTTGTTTAATAGCACAAGCAGTTTCCTTTCGGTACAGCGGTGTGTTATAGTAATAAAATAAATACCACAAAATCACTGATGAGGTGAAAATTGAACTTTCTGTCTCTGTGCAGCCATGTGGGTAAAAGAGTAATTGGCTTGGATAATAACTTTTGTTCTTACAACCCCAAATCTAAATGAGCATCTCATTGATACATCTGCTTGTAATTACTATCAAAAGAAGATAATATATCGTGGAGATAAAGAAATGAAATCATTTTTAGCGCTTCCACAAACTAATAGAATTGTTTAATAGGTCAAATAGACATCTAATGGTTCTGAAACTTTTTAAAGCCTATTTTGTTTACCAAAAAATAGAATTCTCATGAATTTATTTTTACGTTTACATGTAAAACTATCAGCAGAGAGTTCTTACAAATGGGTTTAGCTGGATCTTGCTATGTAAGGGAGCTTTTTGTATCCCTGTAGCCATGAAATGGGAATTAAACAGATATTCCCCCAGCTCCTCTGAATTACCTTAGCTCTGTTGTCTTCTCTAGTGATACATTCATTTCTGCCATTTGAGGGTTATTCCTTATTCGACCACTGGTTGGTAAATCAACCTTGCTGAGCGCAGTCTAGCAATGGTATTGCAATAAAAGTATTGGGAGATAATACTACACTTGATAAAGATTCAGTTGTAAACTACGGCACACGCGTTTAGATGAACCCAAATGTCTTCAACTTAAACTTCTCTAGTGAAAATATGCTTCAGGATTTTATCGAAGAAGTATGTGCTTTAGATAGTCCTTAGAACAAAAAAACTTCAACATTCTTCTTCTGTCCATCAATTTAAATCATAATAATTTTTATTAGCAAAATAGTTGAATCCATTCCATGCAGAAACTATGTTTTAATTCTTATTCCTATAAGCATTTTTTTATTCCCTCATTTACTTACAGCTTTACATATGGACCATTGATTCAGTGCTCATAACTGATCCAGAGAAGCTGTTCTGGTCCAGCAGGTCAATAAATCCTGAATGAAAGTCTTGGGCAAATGTGGTCAAGTGGGAGATGTCCCTGCCCACGGCAGGGGGGTTGGAAGTAGATGATCTTTAAGGTCCTTTCCCACCCAACCGCTTCTGTGATTACTATTATTATCATGATCTATGGGTTATAACACCCTCCCAATAGGTAGGGCATTTATAAAACATTTCTTGTAACACAGGTTATAGATAAACTTGTGTTTCAGTGCAGTTCTTTTTAAGATTGTGCCTATTATGTATTACAGCAGCAGGTGGAAATGGATCTGAAAATTATGCTTGACCCCGACACCACCGATAATAAAGCTGTTCAGAACTCTGAGACCAGGCTACCACTTATAACTAAGAAAAAATCTGCTCCTGTAAGTAACTTACTTTATGGGCTTATTGTATGTATTACTTCTCGCTATTAAAATTAATACACATCAGACCTAAATAAAAACCTTACTTTAAGTGGAAGTACCTCGTGATTTCCGAACTCTTGACATTGATAGGTAATGATAAAAACATTTGGAGTGACAGCACTGGGGAAGACAAACCTGTGGCACTACAGGTTTAGGTAGCAAGACCCCAATCCAGACCAAAAATAAATGAGCAACCTGCTCTAGTTGCAGATGTCCCTGCTCGCTGCAGGGGGGTTGGACTGGATGACCTCTAAAGGTCCCTTCCAACCCAAACCACTCTGTGATTCTATGAGAAATATAAGTATACATGGGAATATGCGTGGTAAGTAATCTCAGTACAACCAGGGAGTGAAAATAAGGAAACTGGAGCTTGTGGAGTTCAGGATGTGACCCAGAGATGAAGGAAGAAGTAAAATGGGCTTTCAACTATACATTCTCTGGCCATTTCTTAAAAAGACAAGAGAATACATTCGGTTTTCAAAGGATTTTTTCAAATGATAACGAGATTGTTAGGAATAAGTGAAAAATGCTTTTAATTTGTTTTGATGCTCTTTTTAATTGTCTTTGTGAAAAAGCAGTCCTGCCTCATGATTGCTGACCCTGACCAGGCATCCGCGGGTGCTGGTCTCTTCTCACAAGTAACAAGTGATAGGAGAAGGGGAAATGGCCCCAAGTTGCTCCAGGGAAGGCTTAGGTTGAACATGAGGAAAAATCTCTGCATGGAAAGTGTTGTCAAGCACTGACTGAGGCTGCCCAGGGCAGTGGTTGCGTCACCAACTCTGGATGTGTTTAAAAGCAGTGCAGATGTGGTGCTGAGGGACGTGGTTTAGCAGCAGACTTCGTAGAGTAGGGTTCTGGTTGGACTCAATGATCTTAAAGGTCTTTTTCAACTTAAATGATTCTATGATTATCTACCAAAGCTGATCTTGAGCACTTCCACAAGGCTCTCCGAAGAGACACATTGACTAGAGACCATCAAATCACTCTTCTAGGAAAAATGTCTTCACTTAAAGAGTCAAGCCCTGGAACAGGCTGCCCAGGGCAGTGGTGGAGTCCCCATCCCTGGAGGGGTTCAAAAAACTTGTAGACGTGGCACTTCAGGACATGGGTTAGTGGTCACGGTTGTGTTGGGTTGATGGACTTGATGATCTCAGAGGTCTTTTCCAACCTTAGTGATTCTGTGATTCCTTATTCCTCTCTCTGGTCTGAGAATGTTCAAGTTGCACAAGATGAAATTTTTTTCCAAAATTCTATTCTGCAACTGCTGCTCTTCTCAGACAAACGAAGATGACAATTTTTCTACTAAATACGCTTTAAAAAAAACTTAATAGGTGCAGACATCGATAACATTCACAAATTTAGCACGGCACTGTGGTCCATGTGAAAGAATATGCCCAATGGCCCTGCACAAGGATGCTCCTCTCCGATTTAATTTATGTAATAGAAACCTTCTGCAGCAAGCCTGGTGCTGTAAGAGACATTCCGGGGCATGTGGTTTTAAACAACATAAACAGGCTCTGTGAGCTGCCACTTATGAAAAATGATTTTTTGAAAGCTGTTGCCCAGAGTAAGAAGTGATTTGTCTAACCCTGTGATATAGAGTTAATTAGAAAAAAAAGCATCATGGCTAATAGCTTTTTAGAACCGCTCTAAAACGCTCACAGAGAGGAATATTATACTACTGCGGAGAGCCATGTGTTTTACCACTCGAGCCGCGACACATACACTGATCAGAGAAAACTTCTTCCTGTTGACTTAAATTACAAACATTTAGCGTAAATTAGTCAAGCTCTCTGATACATATTTACAGTTGCAAAGGAATTGTTTGTGGCGGGGAGATGGGCTGGAACAAGTAGGTATTTCCAACCTCTGATTTATTCAATAGTGTTTACTGAAGGTTGGTTTTTTTTAATTCCACAACATAATCTGCATTTTTAAATATGCCGGCTTCACTGGGGGTAATATTTGGCAAATAGATTTGTAAAATCCACTGCTGAGATTGGGAATTAGTGTTGTTAGTCATGATCCGTACTAGAGGAATGATAGTTCTAGATCGCCAATAATCACTAAAATGAATCGACGTGCAGTTGCAGGTTTAAGATTGAGGTCTTTAGTTTTGGGGAAAAAAAGTATTATCAATTGAAGTAGCCGCAAGGATTAAATTCAGTGCTATCTACCCTGCTTTTACTGATCAGCCATTAGAGGGCAATATTTGTACGCACACATGCGGGTGCGCACACGCATAGACCCGTGTACATGCCCTAGATAATGTACATAAGTTCAAAGATTATCTCAAAAAAAAAAAAGGCACTAGCAGAAGGACTCTCATTGAAATAAATTAAAATCTAATTGCTCTATTAACTGCTTTCCATTTTTTTTTCCAAGAGTAGTCAGTGTTTGAGTTTTCAAGGAGACCCGAGCATTTAAAACTGTGATGAGATTAAAACCACCCTGGTTTGGGGGTGACTCGAGGTCAAGCACAAATCTACACGGACTTTTTATTATCCTGCCATTTGAGGAGTTTGAAAAATTATTAGTAAGGATCTCATTGTTTCATGAGAAATGTCATCTTTTCTTGCTCTTTTGGTATTACAAAGTTGCTGACACGGAATTTTATGACAGAAACCAAGAACAATTAACTATTGCCCTTTTGTACCTTTTTGGGTCTGATCAGCGCTAACGCTTCATCCTTTGAAGTTCTGTCGTGCTCTCAAAACGAGGACTGTAATTCTGTTTGAAACACCCCGGGCAGGCTGGTCATTGCCTAGGTCTGGAGAACAAGTGAAAAAGAACGAGTAGATAATAATGAAATATGTATACTTCCCACCGAGTGTCTTGCAAAACAAACAGTAGTCGGAATTGCAGCGAAAATAATTCTACCATAGTGCTGTAATGTGGAAAAGTTCCTCAACAATCCCTTTCATTTTCTGAGGGCTGCTGTTCTTTTATAGAAATATACTGGTGCTTTTTGGTCTCTTTTTTTTCTTATAAACGTATATTATACCGTAAACTTAGGAACCTTTTCATTTATTCATGAGGTGGAATTTAATACGGTGATGATTTCTAGCCTTTATGAGTTGCATCTTGTGCAGCGTGGCTCTAATGGTGATGGCAGTGATTCTGTTTGGTGGTGGGGGTTGTTTTAAGCTAACTTATTTGAGCCCAGCCATTCTTATCGTATCCTCAATTATTCATTCTTTACCCAGTATTTGCATTGTGCTGGTCACTCACGCTTATCACTGAAAAGTCCGTTTCTTTCCAGAATTCTAAAGCAAGGCAAACCGGGGTCATTCTTTTCATTTCAAGTGACTAGAAGAAGTTGTAGAAGAAAAAGAGGTCCTCCAAACCTCTGTTTTTTAGGTGTTTTAAACCTCTGCATATGGCTATAATTACAGTCACAGCATCATTTGGCAGTGGTGGCAGAATGAGACTTAAACAAATCGATGTTACACTACGGTAATTCAAACAAAGCTTGTTGCATTTGGGTTATGGTATGTAATCATCCTAAGCAGCAGAGTGAATGGATAAAATCTTCTTGTCACTAAAAATAAAAAGGAAATAATTGGTGAGATAGAGTTAACTTAACAGATGACTATAGTCAGCATCCTTTCAACCTAGAAATGGGAATGTGAAGGTCACCCCCATCTCGGATGACAAACGTAGAACGTTTTGTTGGTAAACAAATTAATCTTTTGAAAGGTCACCATTTGTTTTAAGTTTTTTATCCAGTTCTTGTCATCTGGAATTAGAGATGGACTGTCATTTTGCTAGGCAGGGGTGCAGCCGGAGCGGCTGAGGCTGTTTCTGTATGTATCAGCATTCCTTGACAAAACTCGGCGCCTGATTGGGATGCTATGGGCTGCTGGTTTACAGCTGTCTCCGGACAAGAATGGAGGCCCACCCCTGAATTCCAATAAGTTGGTCCTGCACATTCTGCCTCCTGTAAGCTGGCCCTTTGCCCACAAGGAAAATGTATTGTAGTTCAAGCCAGCAATTATCTCCCTTTCTTCCTTCTGTGCTGCTTCTGTTGCCTTTTTCACAAAGCAGATGTGGGATTCACCAAAGTTCTCCATCTATTCTCTGCTGCACCTGTTAGGGGAGAATCTTGATAGAGGTGAATTTCTGGGAGAGCTGGTGAAGGCTGTAAAAGAAGCAAAGCTCCATTTTTCCAAGTATGTGGAAAATTGACAGTTTGGAGCTATCTCTGGTTACTTTAAGAGCTTAAAGTAGGTAAGAATAACATACATGACCTGTTGTTAGAGATGCCTGGTTGCTCCATATTGAAGGTTTAATGCTGGACTTCATTTTGTGTAGATAAACAAAATCTGAGGGAAATAATATGTATTATTAGCTTAATACGCCTTAATATTATTAGCTTAATACACCTAAAGAAAGTATATTAATCATTAGGCTGATAAAATGCTGGACTGTGTAAATCAGAATGAGAAGGCCAAATTTTGGTTTTCTATACAATTTTCCTACTCAGAAATCTTGAATAAAAAGATGACCAGGCATAAAAACTGTTTGTATTTTAAATCTTTTACAGAGACTGTTACAAATTAGACTCATTGGTCTTCAGAATAGTTCCACTGACACTGGTGAGGATTTGTCCTTAGCATTCAGTATTTCTGTGCTGAATTCCATGTGCTGATTCATGGATTTGGAGGATCAAAATTAGATTATTTGAACCCAGAGTGGAATACTTCCTTTATTTACTGCTTATTACTAAGACTATTTGGCTCGATTGTCAGAACAAGATTCTTTTTCCCAATAGAAACTGAGAGATGAAGGAAGTGTGAGTGAAACTATTCTTTGATGCTGCTTCCTCGCTTTGCTGCTCAGCTTGTAAAGTGATGCAGGAAAATACATCCATTTAGACTGTAAAATGCAATGAACTCCTACAGTCATTCTCATCTAGACAAAAGCAAAGCCGTGATCTGTTCTGAGTAGAAGGCTCAAGATTGGACTCGATGTCCTACCAAGATCCCTTCTAATCAACATTTCTCTTATTTCTGTGATTCTGTGATGGCGAGCAAAGCACAAAATTCACTTAGCACCTCATTTGAGTGTTTTACAGGCTGATTTTTTTCCCCGTTGCTTAGAATTTAGATACCTCCTTTTGTATGAACAGCAGGTTCTGTGGATTTGTAACACTCAGGGGACAGACCCACTGAACCCTCTTAGGATCCTTCCGTACTGACACAGACATTCTTTCTGAATTGGTTGTCAGAGCAGTTAGAGAGATGCCAAAGTTTATCTAAACCATACTTTCTTAGCTTGTTTATATAATATCATGATCAGATAGCTTCAAGAAAAGTTTAGTACTTAACTTTTTCTTCTCTATTCACAATGCTTGTTAACCTGTTGCAGAAAAAAATGGATTGGTCTGTCAGATCTTGACAGGTTCCAGTTGCTGATGGATTAGTTACTTTCCAGATGTTCATGATGAGCTTCTTTGGTTGGTTGTTTTAAGAATTTTTCCAGGAAATGTAGTTAAACCAGTAGGGCTAGAACTCCTCGACACATCCTTTGCCCCTTTCTAAAGACAGGCACAGTGCTCTTCTCCAGTCTTCCAGTATATTTTCCATCCTATGAGAGTCCCACCAGCAGCAAACCCGTGCTTCTACTGGTAGAACTTGTTTTGCTTGTGGGAAGAGGTTTTGCAGTACTGGTGCAGCTTTGCCACGTGTCTCCACACTGGGATAACTTTGCCAGGTTAATCTGATGGTATTTTTTGTAGTCTTTTCCAGTCTTCTGGTATATTTTCCGTTCTCCAAGAGTCCCACCAGCAGTTCTGAGACAGCTTTAGATGGTTCTTTCCATGTAGAGCGTATTTCATCAGGATCAGCCAAATTCACAACCTCCGAGCACTTGCTGCTCTCTTTTAAGGTAGCCTGAAACCTCTTCCCTTTTACACTACAGTGGAGTTAATTCTACTCATAACAAGCTACTTTAAAAATAATCATTATAAATGTCGTGATGCTGTTTTTTTTATTATCCAGAAATTCCTTTCAACTTGCATCTCATTTACCTCTTGACGCCGACACGCAGTGCCCATTTTCTGTGTGCTGCTTTCTTTTTTTGGAGATCAACGAAGAACACAACAGCAGCTTGCTGTCCTTCCTGTCCTGCTTCATCTCTGGAGTAGTTTGAGCTTGTTTCGCTCGTACTTCTTATCGGTGGAACAGACAGTCCAGTGGAGTTCCAGTTTCTTCCAGTTAGACTTCCCTTCTCCAAGCTCTTCCTCGCCAGTTTCCTGAGTGTATTGAAAACAGATCCGAGTCCCATTGATTTTATTTTGCCGTGCTTCCTCTTTTCCTTTGTAGGGTTTAGGAGCTGTGCACATCAAATCTTGATAGGAACTTCTTAATCAAAAATAAGAAGGTAGGCAGCAATTTGGAGAAGATCATTGTGAAATGGTAGATTTTGTGTTGTAAACCTTTTCTAACAAGCTCTGTGGTTTTCTGATATTTATTTCCCAAACCTAATCTAATCTATCTATTCTTCCTGGTAGTTTTGATGTGTAATAGTACTAATCTTTTCTGTGTGTAATACTAGTGTCTATTCTTCTACTGTGGGAAAACCAGGTTTATAAAAAATATTTTAAAAAAATTGTTAACTATTGCTGTCTAGGTAAAAAGCAAACAAATAAGAACGAATCGGAAAATCCCTGTGGTGTTACAACAAGTGCCCTATTTAAAATAAAGCAAAAAGCAAAAAATCAAATGGGAGAGTTTTATCCACAGGAGAAAAACGCTTCAGAAAAGGTAATAGAATTGTTTTTCTCATAGCCCAGGTTAATTACACTCCGAAGCGCTTGAAATGAAAAAATAGTTTTTCAGCACACTCCAAGCATATGTTAAGGCAAGGAAGCCTTACTCCGCACCGCAAATTAAGTGCTCCCTTCCAGCCCTATAAAACTGTGCTTTAAAAGTACCCTTGCTGCTTCATAATCTTCATAACGAACGTCACTAGAAGACGTTATCCCAGTGGGAGAACGTCGAGGACCTGTCACCCCGTTGGTAGTAGCGGTTGCTTGAGTTGTGCCAGGTGAGATGCCCACGGGTTAGTGTTGTTATAGGATGTGGTCCTTTGCTTCCGTGGTGGTTTGGGTCTGTCCGCACCAGAAACATTCAAATGCTAGTTGAGGAGCCGCCAGTTCTGGAATATGTGGTGTTAAATTCACTGGGTTTGGTGTTTGTGCCATGAAAACTGTAGGTGTGTGTCAAGGTTTTAAATGGCGCTGACGTAAGCACTTGAGAGTCTATGGAAAAGCTTTTAAAAAGAGGCCATCTTTTAAATATCTTTAAAATCACTGAATAATGGTAATAAAACTATATAATGATGCTGAAAGTAAACCTTTTCCTTAATATTATTTTTGTGGTCTATGTTGTAATTGAGTTGGCATCATTCTAGTGAAAATAACTGAAGGGTGAAAGCATTTTGTCAAGTTTTGCTTTGAGATCCCACCAAAGTCTTCAAGAGGGCAGCTAATGCAGCGAACAGGATGGTGAAAGGATTTGGAAGAATGCTGTAGAGATGGGGTGGTAGGTAACTGGTTTGGCTCAGCTCCGTAGTTCCACTGTGTTGCCTGTGCTATGGAATGAATCACAGCAGCACTCTGCAGTGTAAATGAGCTTAAATTACATTATAGTTGGCATCTGTCCTTATTTTAACATGACATCTACCATGGACTTTATAGAAATTAAAGGATACAGCAAAGAAAAATAAATATCTATCTCCAGTTTAAAAAAAAACCCCATCAAACCAAACCAACCAAAACCCTCTAGGCTGCTTTTGAACTCGTACACTCCACCCGAATTGCTTTTCTTGGTAGCTTATGAACACAAATGAAATACATGTGTTCCATAGTGCTGTTTATCATAACAAAACTCCTGGATTTAAACTAGGAGAAAACTGACTGATGCTGCTTTACTGAGACGGTAGCAATAGCCTGAAAAAGGAGTCACCGTTTAATTAAATTTCTTTCGTTTTATCTATTTTTGTTGTTCTCGACAAACTGCTGGGGCTGGGAGTGAATAGAAAAGCGTGGTTCATTATTTCCTTTCCTCGGTATCAAGCCACTCACATGCCAGCTGGTATAAAGTTAATCTTTGTTATATGCTTATTGCTATTTTCTGGGAACACAAGGACATGAAGATTCATACATCCCGATCCCTTAAAGCATAATGCCTCATAATGGCCATAACTAAAATGAGTGCCTATGATTTCTCTGAAACATTCTCCATTATGATAAAGCGTGCGTGTTTTCTATCTCCCTAATGTCTCTTGTGGGCAGTGTTATTATACAAATTGGGAGGAAAAATTATGAGAGTTTATTTTGATCTATCTCATTTCCCTATTAGGATTGTAAGCAGTTCTTTAGAATTGCCCCTGCCTTTCTATAAAGTTCATGGTTGATGTTATTCACTAATTATGACACAGTAGTGCTTGAAGATCTCAGTTGTGGCCTGGATCCTGTTGTACTAAAAGCTGTGCACGAGCAGAATCATCAGTCATGGAAACCTAGTCTTTAAACCAGGAAGTCCCAACATGGTCTATAAAAGAAGTAAATACCAGTATTCCCATTTTGCAGATCTACCCATGTTTCCTAGCTTTCTGGTTTTGTGGATTTAATATTATTTTAAGGTAGTTTAATAATCTTTTTAAAACAAATGAAAATACTAGGTTGTTTTCTGTATAACTTATCATGGGGTGTAGACACTCCACCTGGAGCACTGTGTCCAGCTCTGGAGCCCCAGTGTGAGAGGGACATGGACCTGTTGGAGTGGGTCCAGAGGAGAGCCATGGGGATGATCGAAGCGCTGGAACCCCTCTCCTATGAGGACAGGCTGAGAGAGTTGGGGTTGTTCAGCCTGGAGAAGAGAAGGCTTCGGGGAGACTTCATTGCAGCCTTCCAGTATCTGAAGGGGACCTACCAGAAAGCCAGGGAAGGGCTTCTTACAGGGGCTTGTAGTGATAGGATGAGGGGTAATGGGTTGAAGCTGGAAGAGGAGAGATTTAGATTAGAAATTAGGAAGAAATTCTTCACTCTGAGGGTGGTGAGACATCGGAACAGATTGTGCAGGGAGGTTGCAGGTGCTCCAACACTTGATGTGTTGAAGGCCAGGTTCAACGGGGCTTTGAGCAACCTGGTCTAGTGGGAGGTGTCCCTGCTTATGGCAGGGTGGTTAGAACTAGATGGTCTTCAAGTTTAGTCACATCCTCCTTGTGTTGCTTAGACCTACCATGAGAGTTTAGAGTTTGGAGAGCTTTTAAACTTGCAGTTGCAGGGGGAGTTCTGAACAGCATCTGTTAGAGCACAACCTAGGTGGCTGAGCTGCTAAAACGAAGGAACCTTCATCTAGATTTCTAAAAATCTGTTGACTGTTTAAGGTTTGATAGCCTAGTGTTAAATTTTCTTTTGCTTCGTAAAACATTTGAGTTTATGTTGACTCTTTCACATCTCTCTAGGTTTCCCGTTGTCTCACATTAGGAAAAATGTGGTGGAGTCCCCATCTCTGGAGACGTTTATAAGCTGTGGAGATGTGGTGCTGAGGGAAATGGTTCAGTGGTGACCTGGCAGTGCTGGGGGGAACGGTTGGACTTGAAGATCTGAAAGGTCTCTCCCAACCAAAATGATTCTGTGGTTTTTCTAGCATCAGCCAAGCAAGAGAAAACAACATAATCTTCACTGTCATCCAGTGAGAGATCTTCATGGTGTAATGCTTTAAACCCACTAAATGTCATGGAATGGTTTGGGCTGGAAGGCACCTTTAAAGATAATCTAGTCCACCCCTCCTCCAGTGAGCAAGGGCCACTTCAGCTCTCCAGCCCTCTGTTTCTTTAGGGGTTGACTACAACCCACACTGCACATGGAGTTGTGTGTGTATTCCTCATCAGAAAGAAACTGGAGATACTGAAGATTTTGGAGAGGGAGAACAGTTAGATGATGGCACAGAGGTTTTGTATTTATAGTACTGAAGCACAAGGTGAGAATATATTCTTTTCCCTGCACTGTGCTCTGTATGCGTGATCTCAAGTGTAGCAGTAAGACCCATGATACCACTGTCCCAAGCCATGTGTGTCACTGGTTGAATTCCTGGTGCTCAGAACCAGCAGGTTCCATTTTACAGGTTAACTGGGGAAGTCAGGGAGCTTTAATCCCCACATTAGCGCAGTCAGCATGGCACGTTTCCACATCACGTTATTGGGCTGTGTCACTCCCTGCTGTCCTTGAGGAACCCTGAAAGTTCAGAAGGTACTTACTGTTCCCTGATTTGTGAGCAGCTTCCCATATTTCAATTCCACTGGTATTCTTTCCAGAGAAAATGTGTTTATCTACTTGAAAGTACTTCCTTTTCTTTCTGGTACCTTGCCTGTGTATGAATTTTAGATATTTAAGGACTGTTCTGTCAAGAAATACCATGTTTACGCTGCACTCACTCATACAGAGCAAATTTCTTGTGATTTCTTTATTAACTAGTACACTGATTTTTGCACAGCAGAAGTCACGAGACATCAATGGGATTTAATTAACTTTATTTTGAATTACTAAAGTAATGACACCAGACAGTCCCATACCATGTTCGTGAGTAGTAAAAGCAGCACTAGTACTGGTGCGTTATTAAATCTTAAACTATTCAGGGCAGAAATTTTATTTATTATTTAGTATTGTGGGAGTAGAAAAGTCTCTACCAATCCCAAATATGTCTTTTTTAAAAGAACATTCTGTCTCTCCTTAGATGAGCAATGAGAAGATAGTGAAAGGTCATTCAGTTGGCAACCTCTGGGCTTTGCCTGCCTCTCACTGCGTGGATTCTCCCTTACCTCTGTTAGAAGGTGATGTAACAAAAGGTGAGTCTCAGAAGCCCCCCTGGTACTTCCACCACATGTACTCTACAAAGTGGTGGTGTTTGCTGTTTGGAGCAGATACTGGGAATCTTTTTTTCTCTTTTTGCACCTCAAAATGTGTAAGAGTTATGATTTCAAACGTTGCAAGGGTAGAGATCAGCTTGGACTGCTTACTCCATGTGGTAGCTAATGCAGGACACGACATACCTCATGTGGAGCATCACCCTCCCCAAGACTTATCTTGTAATTCACAGAGTTTGGTTGCTACTGGAAAGAGGAATTGTGTGGGATGGAGGGTTCTTGTCTGGCCAAACAGCATGGTC
The DNA here is from genome assembly GCA_033124195.1 of Coracias cyanogaster. NCBI lineage: Eukaryota > Metazoa > Chordata > Aves > Coraciiformes > Coraciidae > Coracias > Coracias cyanogaster. The sequence goes on along the minus strand of JAVSBS010024541.1, from coordinate 53,449 downwards.
TAAATCAATGGTCGTGGTTAACATCTGGTTATTAATCAGTCTTAGACCTGCACGTGGACTACTGTAGCAGTCAGTCCATCTTCATGGTAACGTTGTGGTTTACAACAGTTAATGCTCATCCATTCTGCATATTAAATTTCTATTGTATAATTCCTTCTTGGAATCAGCACCATTGCAATAGCCTTCATGTATTTGTCAATTTTTATAGGCAAAGCTTACCTTCCATGAAGGTGAAATATCGAATCTGGAAAGAGATGAGCCTTTCAATAAAAGCCAACAGCTGCTTTTCTAGTTTTCAGTTGGAATCGCAATAACTTGGGTTTCCCTTTGTTTAATACTTTCTTCATTGCTACTAACTCCTTCTCTTTCATAGCTGGTACATACATGAATTGTTCAGTAATGTCATCTTCTTGCAGGTGTTCTGAGCTTAACTGAACAAAAGCTTATCCCTCCAGCAGCAAAAATAAGTCTCCAGACAACTCCCGTTGTATCCAAAGTAGCACCTTTCCATGAATTTCACAGGCAGCACAAGAAATCAGCTGTAGGTGAGTACAAAGTGTTGATAACAACCATCAGTTGCATCTCCAACTTCACTTTGAAGCGCTTGTTTTAACTCACAAGGAAGCAACTGTTTAACGAGCAATCACTCAGATTAAGAATACCAAGTGCATAAAGATCAGAGAATCCTAGAATGGTTGGGTTGGAAGGGACCTCAAAGATCATCTCGTTCCAACTCCTCTGCCATGGGCGGGGACACCTCCCACTAGACCAGGTTGCTCAAAGCCCCATCCAACCCAGGCCTTCAACACATCCAGAGTTGGGGCTTTCACAGCCTCCCTGGGCAACCTGTGCCAGTGTCTCACCACTCTCGGAGTGAAGAACTTCTTCCTAATTTTTAATCTAAATCTACCTTCATCCAGTTTAAAGCCATTACCCCTTGTCCTATCACTACAAGCCCTTGTAAAAAGTCCCTCCCCAGCTTTCTTGTACTCCCCCTTCAGATACTGGAAGGCTTCAGTGAGGTGTCCCTGGAGTCTTCTCTTCTCCAGGCTGAACAACCCCAACTCTCTCAACCTGTCCTCACAGGAGAGGTGTTCCAGTCCTCTGATCATCTTTGCGGCTCTCCTCTGGACCCACTCCAACAGGTCCATGTCCTTCTTGTGCTGGGGGCTCCGGAGCTGGACACAGTGCTCCAGGTGGGATCTCATGAGAGCAGATCAGAAGGCCAGAATCCCCTCCCTCAGCCTTCTGGCCACAGTGCTTTGGATGCAGCCCAGGATTCGATTGGCTTCTGGGCTGCACTCACACACTGCTTGCTCACGTTGAGCTTTTTGTCAACCAGCACCCCCAAGTCTTTCTCCTCAGGGCTGCTCTCCATCCACTCTTTCCTCAGCCTCTATTTGTGCTTGGGATTGTCCCGACCCAGGTGCAGGACCTTGCACTTGGCCTTGTTGCCTGTACGGAATGTACGTGAGCATCCTGTGTCTTGCAACTGAATGGGAATCCAATTTCTTAATCATCTTCTAACAATGAAACCTGCAATTAATCTTTGTCTTTGGTACAGGAGAGACTAGTAGTAGGGTGGACCCAGAGAAGATCAACACCATCACCTTCCCAAACTCAAAGGAAGCAATTTGTGGCACCTTCTCCTCCAGTAAAGGTAACATTGCACCACTTCCATCCAGCAGGTCTGTGGTTTCAGCAAGGAAGTCAAAGCCGATGTGGACATATCCAGCTCCACAGTTGGAATCTGAGCTGCAGATTCCCTCCCAGACACAGGTATTTAGACCATGAGGTTTTTTTAGTCGTGTTTTTAATACTGTCTTCACCAGAGGTGGTTTAGGAAGTGACTGTAAATCAGTGGGTACAGCGGGATTTGAACCAAATCCAATAAATATTGAAGCAAAATAGGAGATACTTTGTATGTTACCAGTTTCTATTTTCTCAAGTTTTCTACCTATATTTGCCTGCTTTTTCACAAAATCTTAGAAAATAAGTCTAGAGAGGATGTTACGAGGTTATCTAGACCTCCAGGCAGAATTACCTGTACCTGTAATATTGCAGACAGATGTTTTTCTAACCTGTTCTGAAAAGTTTCGGTGATAGCAACTCCACAGTCTCCCTCGGCCATCTGTTCCAGTGCTTAACTAACTATCTTGATTGTTATAAAAGAGTTTTTTAATGTCTCATCTAAATCTGCCTCACTGCAGTTAAGCAAATGTAGTGTTTCCCTTTATATTTACAGGAGACTATAGGGGAGTTTGACCTTGACTGCTTAATGCTTGCTGATTGTTCTTGATCCCCGTGCGAAAGGAACATTTCTTTCTTTTTATGGCTAATTATTGTGTTCCTTAGCAAACTGTCTGGAGTTTTTGCTGGATCTTGCCAGACTTTTTGACTTTTGTGCCATTGAGGAGCTTTGGAAATAAAAGAGGGGATTTGGAAATCAAAAATAAAGCAAAAAGGATCAAGGAGTTATTCATGTAAATAAGAACAGTTTGAAAATAGAGTGAAAATTAGAGCGAATGAGTTGCTGGCTACATTTACCAGTAAATACAGAGCTCTGTTAAGAAGCAGGAACTTTTCCATTCAGAATTTTACCCTGTTTGCATTTGTATGGCAGGGTGTTGCCCATTCTCCTGGCATAGATGGAGGAGGTCTCAGCAGAAGAACGTTATTGCAGCTACTTTCTGATTGTAGTCCAGTGACTCACTGTAGAAGTTAATTTTTAGAGTTGGTAAATCAAGGAGCGTTCCTCTGTGCCATTAATGTGTTTTTGTAAAAATGGTCATAATCATAGAATGGTTTGGGTTGGAAGGGACCTCAAAGATCATCTCGTTCCAACCCCCTGCCATGGCAGGGACACCT
>JAVSBS010024541.1:34649-50481 GCA_033124195.1 Coracias cyanogaster | reverse complement strand
CCATGGCAGGGACACCTCCCACTAGACCAGGTTGCTCAAAGCCCCGTCCAACCTGGCCTTGAACACCTCCAGGGATGAAGCATCCACAACTTCCCTGGGCAACCCATGCCAGTGTCTCACCACCCTCAGTGCGACAAACTTCTTCCTGATTTCCAATCTTAATCTCCCCACTTCCAGTTTGAAGCCATCACCCCTCGTCCTATCCCTTCAAGCCCTCGTGATCTCACATGACCTCTGAGGTCTTTGTGTGGCAATGGGTTCCATGGTAAAGCTTTGCAGTTATGATGTATAAATCAGTATGAGTGGATCTCAAGTGCGTAAATTCCCACCGTTAGGGCATAAATATTAATGCAGTGGTGCCTCTTGACCACTCGTTTGTGATCAATTGCAATTACTCTCCATCTGTGGCTGTTTTCTACCCGCAGCCCCCGCAAATAAATCCATGTCAGGCCGTACAGGATCCGTGCTTTGATGGCCACATTGCTGTTTACCATGGCACGATAGACAAGAAAGCTCCTGGCTTTCTGGCGTTCAAGCAACATCATTGTTTATCTTGGGGGAACATTGTCTTGTTTTTGGAACGCACTGAAAAGCTTCTCAAGGACTACGCTGTACCCTTGGCTACAATAAACTGTAAAAAGTTGGCCCAAGCTGCCTCAGACTTTGAGCTGAATGAGAATCCCACCAAAAGCGACATTCTGTCAGTGATAAAGAATCAATCGACTGTGGAAAAGCTCTTAAATCGACCTGGCCAAAGATACAAAGGCCAAGGGGGTACCGAAATGGCCGCTACAAAGATCCAAGCGGCGTGGCGATGTCATCAGGCCAGAAGAGCCTCCGTGCGTCTCAGGCAGCAGCAGTGGGCGTCAGGTGTGATCGCCGCTTCTTGGCTCTTGCACAGTCGCATGGCACGTGTGAGAAAGACCCTGAAGGAATCACGTCAGAGACACCTGGAGAATTTTTCCATCCGGGCCAAGGTGTGCGGCGCTACCAGCTGTTACGGCAGCGCTTCTTTTCTAAACATCTCTTGCTTCAGTGATTGCAATAAGCTGTTTCCATATTTTATATTTTTTTTTCCCCCCCTTTAACCATACACTTGTCCGAGGATCATATTTCATCCTTCATCAGCCTTTGCGGCTGCAAAAATCTGTTGCGGTGTTTCTATTGAAAATGTCCCTTCATTTTAACTTCAGTAGTTCTGTCAGAAAATCAATGTTTTAACTGCATTACCTTAGATCCTTATATATACCTCGTGGCACTTAATTTGCTGGGGAAAAAAAAAAAAAAATCCCTCTCTTGTCTATGTTCCTGTCACCACTTTGTCAGAAAGTATTTAAGTTTGCAGACAGCCTCTTAATTAGTGCTCACAATTTCATTTATGTTTGCTTTCTTTTTTTTTTTTCATTCATATTCTGTTAATTAAGTGAGCAGCCTCCAATCTTCCCCTGCCAGTAGCTTCATGTAGCCACCTAATTAAATTAATTGGGGAAGATGTTTTAAGTATGTAATTAAATCAATTAATATAATTTATGCCTGGCTTAACTGTACAGTGGAAAAAACAGCTGAAGTTTGCCTAGATGAATCCACTACAGCTTCCTGTCACTGATCAATGCTCTTCTTGATTTTTAGCATCTGGCAGCCAACTGGAATCGCATCAGGACCTCCAGGAGGACTATTATCCATATCCCATCATTAGGTATAACACTTTTGCCTGCAAATCTATCAGCAACCTCTATTACCCACCACATTATGACTCCTTGATTGAGTTCAAGGAAGGCCCCTTGTTTTATTCAAATTGGTCTCGGCAGGAAAATGTTCTCGACATGATGAGAGTAATAACACAGGGCCTTCGCTCGAAACGCCGTTTAATTTGGGGATTAAGCAAATAAAGTCATTATGTGGGGGCCGCTATTCAGTGGAGAGGTGATTTGCTGTAATTTGCTTTCATCTGTATGAAATGAACTAAAAAGTTGTATTTTTTTTTTTTTTTTCCCCCCTGAAATAACAGATAATGTTTTCAGTCGTCTTTAATGATAGGAAAACACGGGCCTGCGCGTGTTGTTGCTGTTACAGCAATAAGCCAGGATATTGCTTGTACACTGTTTTTAATCAAATGTGCAGTCAAAATGATAAGCTACATTCTCTGAAATTATTTAGTTCTAATTACGAGCAGATGGGATGCTTTATTTGCACCTAGGGCGCCTGAGCAAAAGGAAATGCTGTGTGAACAAGAATAATTAAGAAGTTGAATAGTGTTTTTTGCGCTTAAATAATCTGCAGTTTCATGTTAATTAGCACTAATGTAATTATTTAATTACATTTATGAATTGGGGAGCTGAGAAGCTGTTTTCTGCAATGCAATGGCAAAGGGTAGGTGCTCAGAGTATGATTTCCTGGGAATTTCTAAAATGCACCGATAATCTCTTAAAACATGAAATCCTGTCAAAACGCTTGTAACTTGATTTATAATTTGTACTTACATAGCAAATTAATTGACCTGAGAGAGTCAGGATTTGGTAACGTGAATTGCTTAAGACCTGAATTAATGAAGACTGTAAATAAGTTTTAAGCTCTCAGTTTTGGAGCGCAGATAGGCTTTTATTTCGTGATTCTGCTGACTGTGTTTAACATAAATATATATTTGATGAACAACAGTTTTTAATTACACCTCTGTCTTAAAGTCTCGTGTGAATAAGGTAGGTTAAATCGTGTGACTGAATCCTATTGTTGAAATAATTCATATATTCCAGTGTTCTAAACTAGGTAGAAATACGAAGGAGAGCATTTAGACAGCAAAAAGCAATTATTAATTAGGCGCATGAATTCAAAAGTCAGCAGAGTTGTTGCACAACAGATGCTTTCAAAGTTGTATTTACCAAAAACTCAGTATAATCAAAATAGGGCAACATAAAAAAAAAAAAAATCATGTCCTGTTCCTCTCAATTTGTAACAGGCAGTGGAATTTATACAAATTTTACAATTATTTCAACCTGTTCAGTAAATTCTAATACTCCGAGGATTTCACCTGGAGCCCAGGCCCTGATTCTGTAACACACTTTATCCAGTGTTCAAGTGGAAATTATCCCTTAATGACAAAGAAAGTAAGTAGTAAAGAGAATTTGAGTGCAGATATTTTCTTAGAAAATGAGGAAATCTATATAAGTAGGGCGTGGAGAAAATCTATTATGCCCTCAAAAGAGGAATTTGAAAGTGCTCTCTGGAAAAGTTATTCATGCTTGTTTTTATTTAAATGCATCAGCTATATTCGAGTAGAGTTCCATAAGGCTTGAACTGGAATTATATCATAATAAGCATTTAGCTTATCAAATCATAGTGTAAAGACACAGCATTTTTTTTGGTTTTCAAATGTTAAGATTGAACTGGTTTTGAGAAACATCAGCCTAAAATAGTTCAGAAAGAGACCAAATTTTATTTAAATTTATGAACAGCTTGTATTTGAAATTTGAAAAGATGAAAACAAAGTCTGGAAATGAAAAAGCTTTAAAGTATAGGAATATAAATAATTGTCAATGTTTGATTCTTCTCCTCCTACACATTTGTCATTTTAAAAAACATTTGTGAAGTTTTGGGCCCGTTGTTGGAGCAATTCCAGCTCATACCATTGCGTAGTTTGTTCTCAGGCATTTCCCATTTATGCTTTTGATCTGCCACATCTTGTAATATTTGTTTTCAAGAAGAACCACTAAATACCCTAAAATATTTTGCCACGTTTTCCATAGCCCTCTGAAGTGTCAGAATTAAGAAATCTGTTTGAGTAGACTTCTAGGAAGCTGGGCAATTTAACCAAGTAACGTTTGTTTCAGTCTAAGAGGACTAAATATGCAAAATGACAGCTCGTTGCAGAAAGTTTTTGGTTTTTTAGGCTTGGATCTAGGTAATCATTAAAAAATGTCTAAATTATAAGAACTGGGACAGAGCAGAAAAAACAAGGCACAGAAGTTTGATGATATGCCATTAGTGATTTCTCTATTCCTTTTGTAAATCAAAAATAGAGCCTGAAATTCTCTACTCGCATCAGTGTTTAGGGCAAATCAGAGTCTGATTTTTTTTCTTCTTCCCCTGCAAGTGGATTTCCAATAAATAGAGGCAGAACTGAATTTCTCACCATCTGAATTTTCACCGCAGTTTCAGATTCATGTCAAGTTACTGGAAATCATCCAGGAAACGGGCTTAAATTGTAGTGCTGTGAGGAACAAATGTTTCCATTTATTTCATCACCACAAAACCTTTGGTTTTCTAGTATAGCTACAAAAAGGCAGTAGATGCCATCGTTTAAAGATTGGTCAGCACTTTTGTCAGCTAGCGTTCGGAAAAATGAATTTGAACTTTGTAATCAGGTTTACTCCCCACGCTCTAATGGATGAATACACTCCAGCAATATTTGGGATTCAAATACTGGGGTGTTCTGTTAGTTTTTTTTCATTTAGCTGTTCTGAAATGCTTGATCAATCTTTCTACCTGAGTAGTTATGTTTACAATAAATAACATTTGTCACCTTCTATAACCTACTGAATATTTATCAAAGCTTCCTCTTGCCTGATCCTTTTAAAAAGCTGAACAGTAGGTATGCTGAGCGTAGTGAGAAAAGCTAAATTTATTTATTAGGCTTGTCCCAAGCTCTGGGAAGCACGAGGTGGCTGCATCCTAGAGAGGTTGGTTTTCTCCTTCCCTTTCAGACATTGCCCCATGGTTCCGTTTGCTGTCCTGTCACGTCCCCCCGCTCCGTACTGCTCCTGCTTTTCTCAAAGGCAAAGCGTAGTGGATTCTTTGTTGAGACAAGATGCTTTGAGAGGAGTAAAATTTACTAAAACAGCAGTTAAAGGGCATTAGGCCATGGCTGAGGTTGAGCGGGGAGGTGAAAGCAGGCCCTTCATACACTCCTTATTTTAGTACTTCTGTAACTCTCCCTACACTTCCCTCTGTGAACTGAGAGCGTCGCGCTGAAGCCATTGCACATACGCTACCCGAAAACTCAGGCGAAGGCCCTCGGTGTCCTTTCAGCGCTGCTGAGCTGAGAAATCCATATTCTTAGTCCTTGCTTTGCAAGGTTGACCCTCCCACGGAGCAGCTCCACCAGCGAGGTGCCCATCCTCAAGTGCTCTGCCAGCTTGTGTCAGCATCACTATTTTCAGATGACATTTGGAGTTTGACTCGCCCAGATTGCAGGTATAGCTCAACCAAAGTAGTGGCTCTTTGACTCCAAAGAGGAGCTTTGGCTTCTGGCAAATGCAGCTTTCTCCAAAATGTTTCAAGCCCGAATGCTGTAGGGCAGAACTTCAGGATACCGAAACCAGCTGCGCACAGCAGACCAGTTATAGTTGTACTGGAACACGGAACCGATGATGACCGTACGTGTCATTCATCTGGGGTGAATTGTGTTTGAACTGCAAGGAAAGGAGTAGTCTCTGTGTCTAATAAGTGCTGTCAGATGATGGTCTAAGTACAGAGCGTTCAAAATGTCTCAGGTGCAAGGCTTAACGTGCTTCATAATGTTGTAGAATCATAGAATTAGAGAATGTGAGGGGTTGGAAGGGACCTCTGGAGATCATTGAGTCCAACCCCCCTGCCAAGCAGGACCAGAGAATCTAGGGCAGGTTACACATTGTCCACTGGAAGGTGAACGATTCACAAGGAGTGAAGATTCCTCTCATGAAATGTAATGGGGTCACATCAATATTAAGCTAATATATTGTGAATTAATGTTTTATTAACATCTCTAAGAGAAGTCCACATGGTAGTTGGTTTAAAACTGTCGTGTATCTGCAGAGCCATAGCAACATGCAAGTTTTAATTTTGTTTGCTGCTTTATTATTCCTTTCCAATAATTACCGATTTTCCAAGTGATAGTTGCATGTTATTTTTCTGCCCGGATTTAGTTAGAATTGCTCTGGTCAGAAGAGACCTTTAAGATCGAGTCCGGCCGTTAACCCAGCACTGCCAGGTCACCAAGAATTCTTAAATGTGTTTTCAAGAGGAGAGTTTAGCGTAGGGAAATCAGCTACTTTCTACCTTTCGAAATCTAAATGTTTTGAAATTGTTGGACACCATCGTTAGTGCCTTGAAAATTGGTCCCTACCCAAACCAAAATGAAGCCTTGAGACTAAAGTTTAAGTAGTCAGAGCAAGAGTTTTCACGTTTCTGTCACAATATTAGAGCGGCAAAAATAGTGATGTCTTTTACATCGATGTAGGTCTGCAGGTGCCTGGTACCGTTGTGCTCAGTACGATACCTAAGTGAGACAAGAAATTACTACAACTGAAACCGGTGATTTCCATTTCTCTGTATTTTATTTTCTCTCTGGCGTGCAAAGTGTCATTGCCACAGCACCTTAGAATGCCGATTATTTATAATCGTTGTAATTTGACTGGAAGATCTGCTGTTATTATCTTCCAAAGTGAAAGCCCTGAAGTACTGAGCAGATTTTTGTCAAACCAAGTTTTTTCATAAGTTTCAGATGCTTGGTTGTGTGCAGATCTTGTTCGTGGCTCAGTCAAGATTTCATGCCAAACACGGAATATTAGACTTAACTTCCTTATGGATTCCCCCAGCGCTGTCACAACTAGTGCCGCGCATTACATTTGTAGATAGGCGCTGATTAATTCAGCATTAATTCAAAAATTACAGGATTAGAGATTATACTTCCTGCGGCCACGTCCTCGACTGCGGTCTTTTTGAAGGCGAGTGTGCAATCAGTGGGGAGTCTGACCTCCAAACAGATAATCCGAGCTCAGACAGGCTGCTGCTCATTCATCCTCGGCGGCAAAGTGGGAGGGGATCGCTGAGACATCTCCTTAATAAAGTGGTTTTGCTGCCATTTATTTGTGCGAAGGGCCAAATGTACCAGGATTCTTGCATAATAAGTTCTTGTTGCTGCTTTTTTTTTTTGTAAACGCCATAAAAGACTTAAAATAGTCCATGTGTTTAAATTATAAAGCTGTATGGGTCTGTAAGGTTTAGAGCTGTATTTAAAACCTCGTGACATAAAAACCTGATGTCCCTTCAGTTCACTAATAGAAGTAAATTCATAAAGATGATGCAATCGGTGCTGTAGTTCAGGATTTGAAATGCTTTATTACAGCTCTTTTGAATCTAAAAATCTCATTTCTTTTGAATATAGATACCAGGAGTTTTCTGAATACAGCTGAGGGGGGTTTACTTGTTTTCCAGGATATTCCCAGCGCATCCGTGAGCATATTCCTGATCTCGCTCTCCACGAGAACATGCAGCTGGGAAGGCTGTGTGACATCCTGGGTATGTTATGAGCTGTTGGCTGCCTATTTTTTTTATCATTATTTGCCCATAGCTGTGAGTAAAAAAGAATAACCGGTGAGGGCTTTTTTTGTATTAACATTAAATATAGAGAAGATACCAGCTCAGCAGTAATTTACCTGCTCTGGCATTCCCTCCTGTCAATATTATTCATAAAAAAAAAAAAAGATGCTGATTCTTCCCAACTCGGTGGTCAGGTGAAGCAGCCTCATTCTGTGCATGCTGAGCACCACAAACAACACAAGTGTTTAGCATCCTTAAAATTCAAGGAGCTAATTCTGCCCGTGTTCATTCCGGCTCACACGGAGAGAAAGATGCGCTAGAAAAGAGCAAGCCCTTATTTAAACTAGTTGCTTTTTAAAATTAGCTGATGAGGCAAAAGCCATACATTTGAAAGTTTTTCCCTAGAACGACAGTCCTCTTTTAAGCAAAGCAGTGACGAGTATTATTTGCCCGTGACCAGCTTCATTGGCTCCCTGGCATGACATCCTTTACATGATTCATCTATATTTCAGTAGCATTATTATTTTATAAATGCCATTTAGTAAGTTTGTAACACAAATATATTAGCTCCAGAAATTTACAGTTGCCTAAAATAATAATGTAATTGCCTTTATATATTATCTAGGCGCTAATACTGCTTTTTCACAGTACAGTTTTATTTTTTTTGTGTTTTTAAGTGTTCTTTTTTGTGTCTAAAATGATAGTTAGAAACTTAAAGGGACAAAGTCAACACATTAAACAGCCAGTCTCACTTTGAAATCTGTGAGTGCGAAAATTGGTTCTACCGTCAAATACAACATAGACCTTGAGGAAGATACAAACTAGTCAATGATTAACTAGTTCAGATGCTCTACCTGCACCTGCCAGAAGAACGTGGTTATTTACCATACTGGTTTCCTTTTTTTCTTTAGAACACCAGAGGATTTCCTTGCTTGGTGTGACCTCCTGTGAATTAATCTGTCTCTGGAGCCCCGCTGTGTCCAAAGGAGACTTGTAGATCTCTTTAGAAGGCAGTGCTAAGAGCAGTAAAATATGTTCCAGCGTTTTATTTTACTTTTTCAACAAATTCACTTGAGCCTGTCAGGTTTTGACAGTTCAGTCCATTCAGCGTTACAGTGGCAAGTAGCCTTTTTTGTACCTGAAATTCTCAGGCTCGTTTTGCAAGGCTGAGTAAAATGCCTGAAAGCACAAGAGTCCTGACTCATGGTTCTAGCCAACTGTCCTTTTAATTATTTTTTAAAGTTACATGGTAATGAAGTGTATTATAGAAAAGCTCTGTCGGGGTTTCAGATACAGGGCTGGTTGTTGGATGCTATGCTGCTTTAATGCTTCAGATGAGATCCTGCCCTCACGTTTTAATGTGAATTGTTTGTGACAACAAAGTGACTTGAAGGGGATTATCTTATTCCTTATGCTAAGACCAGGCTTTCCTTAGTCCAATATTTGCTTTGCTTCCGATTCCTTCCCATGTCGTAGCAGTTGGCCCTGGCACTTCCCAGGCTCTTGTTCCTGTGCCCGGTAAAGACAATGAAAGATTTCCTACTGATTTTTGGATCAAAATCTAGGAGTGCTTTTTGGCAGCGTGTTCTGTTGACGTTACGAGACCCATTAATTCATTAGCTCATCTGTTAATATTTTAGAGGAGCAGACTAGTTAAAGCGTCCCAAAACCAGCATATATTAAAGCCTTTCTCACCTCTTAAGTATTTGTGTATCCACTGTCTGTCAGCCCAAGTTGTTTTACATGCAGAAAAGCAGATTTTCACCCTGTGGTATTTAAGTAGCTAATCTGCACACTCCCCTGCTCACCAATAGTTATTAATGGTATCCTACCGTGAGCTTTTATGCGGACAGGACAAGAATAGGAAGGGGCCGGGTGAAATTCAGGCAGGCTCTGAAATTGCAATTTCATCAGCTTTCTAAAGTTAATAGCCGAGTGTTATAATTTACTGGAGTTAATGGGATATATTTTTGGAGCAGCGCGCAATTCCCATTGATGTTAATGTGAGCCGCGCGTCCAGACCCCCCCGCGACGCTTTCAAACTTCTGCCCCCGATACGTTCTGCAGATTGGATTCCGAAAACTAGCTATTTCTTTGGGTTGCTGACCCGCCTTCAGAGAAACGCTGAAGCACAGAAAAAAGCAGTCAAACCGCTCAGGTTTGGGAATTACAGATCTCATGTTTTATTTCCCCGTGTCCTTCTAGGGAAGCTGTTTGTTAGCAAACGGTCGGGAGCGCCCAGATTGTTGTTCTGAATGGAGCCCACCTTCCTTTCTTCCAGTAATGAACGTTGTGCCCCTTTGTTTTAGATGCCAACGTGGACGTCATCTACATCTGCCCCCTTCATCTGAGTGAGGAGTTACTGCAGTATTACAATAAACTCCTGGGTCTGCAGGCAGCTGTTAGATCTGGGAACCCTGAGGACATGGGTGACCTGCAGGACAGGTTCAGAATTCTCACCCCTGAAGCTATAAACAGCTTCCCTGTGAGTTTGTCTTCTAATTACTACAGCTTGAGGGATGCAGTAAAATTAAATTGGAAATTTTATAACTTGTAACGCTCTGGTACACATCAGTGAAATATTATTGCAAGTTTAAGGGCTTTACTGATTAGACGACTAGTTAGAGCGTCGGAAAGAAATATCCTGGTTTAGCTTTACAGACTTAGTTGAGATAGTCCTATATTGGCTATTTGGAGACCACTGTCCCTTCCTAATATATGCTGGGGACTGAGAACTTGATAGATTTATCTCTCTAGGCAAATCATAGCAATAAAGTATTCTTATTACTCCAGCTTTATCTCTGGGTAGCCCAGCATTCAATCATTCATGGGTTTGTAGTGTTTCTTGCAATTGAATCCAATGCAAGAACTTCTTAAAGAGCAGAACTTCAAACAACGTAGGTTAGATAATATGGAAATACTCGTTCCAAACCTGTCAAGGCAGTTTTAAATCCATGTCCTAAAACGTGGTCTAAAAAGAGACCTTGATGGATGTACACAACGTATGATGTTTCTGAAAATACCGAGTGAAGACGCTTTACAGTGGAGAATAATTTTATAATAAATATTAAGTTCCCAGTGTCTTAGCTGAGATTTGTTTTTTATGAAACTTTGGGGTATGTTTGTATCTCTAGAGACTACGCTTGAAGCCCTGCTCCTGGCTTTGGTACATATTAATAACCCTCTTCTGGTTATTTTGTTGGGCAAGTATTTGTTATACCATATACTGGTTGATAACGATGGCTTCCTAAAGTAAAGAAACTTTTTAGATTTCATAAATGTGTTTGATTTTCCAATGTGGTTTTATGGTAGCGTCCTGCTCAGCAAAACGCTTATATGTAGGAATCCTTTTCTGTTTAAATAGTCTGAAAACCCACGTAAAAAAAGCTCTTTTGCTGCACAGGGGGGGAACCCCTCAGTCAGAGTTGGCTCATAATTTTACCCTGGTTAAAATGAATTCTGTTCTCAAAGGCGAAAGAAAAGCATCAGGATGAGATGTGTGGTTTTTAGGAGCTGGCTTTTCTTTAGTATTGTCCTTATATCTGAGTGCTGGAATCAGAGCTGCTTGTAGTCCCATTATTGGGATGGGAAATCTTTGATAAATACCAGCGATAAATTTTGTTTTTTCTTTTGTATTGCACTTTGAGAATTGTAGCTGTTTTGTCTCTGGATAGCGGGTTATTTTTCTCGTACTAACTGCCAAATATTGGAAGCTTTAGAAGTTGTGGAGTGCTGAGAAGTGGATTAGTGCCATCGGAAAGAACAGGCAATTGCTGGTTTGATGTGATACCAGGTTGAGACGTACCCTTGATGGTGCGCCTTGGTGGTGTTTATACACAAAATCCTCAAACTACCGTGTTTTCACTAAGTATTATGTTCTTTCCTATCTATTAACTAGTAGAAGTGTATCTTTTGTGGAGAAGAATCTGTACTTGTAACTGATCCTAGTCATCCGTTGGCTCCAGTGCCCGTGGATTTTGTCTGTGTGAGTGTTTGAGCTTGATAGATAATTTTCAAGGATCTTTCTTCTGGGTTATTTAATAAACAGCTTTTGTTGTATCTGAATTTATTCCTAATATATGAAAATGTGGCTTGAAGGCCACTGTAGCAGGGTCCTCTGAGCAATTCTAGAAGCACAAATTGACCTTGCCCAGTTTCATGGCTCTTTAATGGGACTGGATGGAAGGAATATCAGTGGAAGAGACACCCAGATGCAAGTAGCCCTGTGTTCCTTGGCACAGGGTGAGAAAAGGGTGTCCCTAAACGATTATCCTTAAGGATTTACTCTTAGAATGACTTCTGGTGACTCAGTATGTCCAGGTGTGATGTGAAACCGTTCCAACAAAGGGTTTTGCTGCCCTGATTCCCTGCTAGCAGCGTATTGGAACAGCTTGGTAGTAGCTTCGCTCCTCATAGTGACGCTGATGCCAACGTCAGCTTCTCTGATCTTGAGAAGTTTAAAACAAAATTTAAAAACCAGGCTTGATAACAAAGAGCTGACTCCTTGGTTAACCTCTTAACTGCTATTCTGTGCAGGCGTGCTGGAATTCCAAGGATTCCTCAGTTCTCCTGCTCTTACCTGCTTTTTACTATATATCATGGCAGCTACACCGCTCTCCAAGCAGGAATGAACTAGATTTTACAGCCTGTTTCCTACACTCCTTAATTAACTGTAAAATCCATTATTGAGAGACACAAAACAAATCTCGTCCCTACATCACCACTCGTGGCCCCAGGGAGCAAGTGACCGGGGCTGGAAATTGATCCTGTTCTCTCCATGGCAGAACTCTGCCATGAGACCTGCAGCATGGGCCAGCTCCCTGCTTTTATCCCACTGCTCAGGAGCAAGGAAACGAATGAATCAGAACAGTAAGAATCTCCGTTTTAAAACGGATGGGAGGAAAAAGACTCTGGAAAAGTTGTTTGTTGTTCTTTCTGCCCTTATACTTCTGTGACTCCCTTTTTCCTGCTAGAACTTTGAAGAGTATCTCAGTTCTCAGATCCTCGCAGTCCTTGCAGTATGTCTGATGCTTTACAGAGACACTTGGGCACTTTTTGGAGCTCTGTTTGGTATGAGAAAGCACAGAGGAATAGAGATTCCTTGTGTCTACTTCCAGCATCTCCTTTTCCACCATTATTCCCATCCAGGGGGTGGAATTGGGGTTTAAACTTCAGTCCCTGTGAAGGAGCACGCGGAACTTTGAAGGAAAATATTCCGGGTTCTCCAGTCCTGGAAATCCCTAGAAAATCCAGTGTTTATGCTATCCTGAGAAGGAACACTTTCCGAACTAGGGCCTAAATTAAGTGAAATCTCCATGTGGAAAAGGTTTTTTTGTTACAATTATGATTTGTTTATGGCGCTCTACTGCAGTGGATGTCTTTTGTCGTGTTTCTGCACGATGTCCATCCCCATCTGTCTCAACCTCTGTGCACCTCTTGTCTTTGGAAAGATAATTGGGTTATCTGCAAGCCGTGCATAGGGTGGTTTTGAGGTTTCACCTGCCCTGACTGATATTCTTAGTTTAAATGTAGAGGTTACAGCATGTCACGAACAGCTCGGTCAGCAATAATCTTCTTTTCTTAGAAGAAATGAACAATTTCTGCCAAAAAGTTTGTAATTGGAACGACGACGAAAATACTGCCGTCTCCTTGATCAGTCTGCAGGTTCCAGTAGCTATCGGTACTACTGTGCAGTGGAAATGGATAACCCCAGTAATTTAACGTGGTCAGTGAAAGCTTTTGTAAATCAAAGTGTTTTATTTGCAGAGAATCGCTTAAAATACTGCTGAGCTGTATGGTGAAATACATCCCCTGCTATAGGGGTTTTTCTTCATTTTTGTATTGATTTTTAGGCGCTTTAGAGTTAAACCACGCCAGAAGTGTTGCTGAGATGAATCACTATTATCCAAAGGCCACCAGCCTCTCTGCCGACTGACAGAAGGATAATTCCGCATGGATCAAATAAATACAGATGTGTAGTAATTAGTTCTATTCCCAGTGAGCCCATTTCCAACACACTAAAGATGTGCACGATTATGGAGCCTCACCCCAACAGCTTTTATCAATTTAAACTGCTAAGCTACAGGATAGGTCATAACCCAGCCTGCTATTAATAATGTATTTATTGTGTGCAACATTATAAATTAGGTTCATGGAATAGAAAAGAACACCTTTTAACAAGAATAATGTTATCTTTACGCAGAAGCATCACATGTGCCTGGCCACTCAGCTCAAGTACAGTCCCAAGACAATCAAAAGAATAAAAATTCTTCTCCAGAGCAGAGATGCCTACATCATTGGAGGGGTTCCCCACCAAGATGATTTAGCGGTGGCTGACATGCTAAATGTGCCCGTATTAGGCTCGGTGCCAGAAGTGGCTCGTCTCTATAGTACCAAGTCGGGAAGTAAACGAATTTTTGCCAGCGCCTGCGTCTCAACCCCTCCTGGAGAATCTGACATCCACAGCAAGGAACAGGTAAGCGGCACGTGGGACGTGTCAACGTGCAGAAGCCCGTTTCCACTTGGTAGGATGCAAACTTTGTACAATTGCAGCGACTCTATTGATTAGACTCTTAGCTGGGCTTGATTAAATCGTGTATGAGGTGGGGTTCTTAATTGGTCAGAGCCAAAAAAATGCAATTTGTACCCTA
Source organism: Coracias cyanogaster (assembly GCA_033124195.1). Taxonomy (NCBI): domain Eukaryota; kingdom Metazoa; phylum Chordata; class Aves; order Coraciiformes; family Coraciidae; genus Coracias; species Coracias cyanogaster. The sequence continues at coordinate 36,538 of JAVSBS010024541.1, read as the reverse complement.
GCCAGGAAGTAATGCAGTTGTTCTGGTATTCTTTGGGGTCTTTCCTGAGAACAGATCAGGGTGTTGGATCCAGTTATTTCGGTTTCTGTTGCTGTTCTGTGGATGAAGTCATGGCCTCAGTGAATTGATAGGAGTTTTACCAGTGGCTGAAAATAAAACGGGGATTTCTGGGAAGCTAGGTACGTGAAGAAGGAAAAATTTCTTCCGCTTAGGAAGTCAGCCTGTTCAAATTGAGGTTTACTGAGCTGGTCTGCAACTGGAGTTTAACCTTGGACCTGGCTTACCATTGCTGAATTCACATAGTTTTGCCTTGTACCTGGCTTATTGCTGAATTCACATAGTTTTACCTTGGACCTGGCTTAACATTGCTAAACTCACCTGTCGTGTTAATATGACCACTAAGAAAAGAACAAATATTACTAAACTAAAATTAGAAGGCACAAGACTCTTTCGTGCTGTGTTCAGTTTGCATCTGTTTATTTTGCATTCAGTATTTCATTCCATCAGCTGATTTTGCAATGGCGTGTTCAAGGATGATCCAAACTGTTTGGTTTTTTTAAATTTTTTATGATGGTGCTACATCTCACTCGGGAGGATAATCAGTGCCGTGGTTTGTAGGTATTCCTACTCCTTAGAGAGGCTCTTCATATTGCTTTGCTTTTTATTAATCACCATTAACGCTGAAAACAATCTAAGCCACACAGATTCGTTGCAACGTCCATAGCAGATGAAATAACTCTATGATCAATGATCTGAAAAACAGCTGATTAATTGGGAAATAATTTACGTGAATCTGATACTTTCGATTCATGCTGCCGTGTTATGGAAGTTCTGTTGTTTTCTTGTATGAAATATTGACGTTTGAGGTTAAATAATCAAAGCAAGGTGACGCAATGTTCAAGCACAATTCAATTTTCACTTAAAGATAGCCCATAATTCTTTATGATTGGTACAGTTCTTGCAATATTATTGATCCCTTTCATTACTGTAGGGGAGTCATCAAGAGAAACACATTTATCTGGTTCTCAAAAGCCACAAATAACAGTGTCGGGAACGCACATGTAATTGTATTTTAGGTCAACAAAAAACCATGCAAAAGTCCCCAGAATTACTGTGTAAAAATGTGGAAGGTTCTGGCCAATGCAACAAGATCTGATAATGCTCTTACCAGGTTCAAAGGCATTTGCAATTTCTAAGAAGCTAATTGCATCCTCCACCAGCTGGGCAAAAGGCATTTTAAAGCCATTTAAATCTGTGTACATACACAAATAAATAATTAGCATTTTTATCAAGCCTGCCTGGTACCTCCTTCCTACATTTATAACCGTGTAATGTACTCTCCGGTAGGAAAATTTCACAGATGTTTGGCTGGTGTTAGAATCTGGCACGATTGCTTCTGCGATTTTGCAAATAGTGTCGTCCATCCCGTGTTATTCCCTCTCACAAATGTTACTGAGCTGTACTGATTATCCAAACCTAAGGACTTGATCAGAGCAGAAAGCTGGGACAGGCAGATTCTTCTATGCAGAACACAGGTCCCTTGACCACCAACGGTTGATATTTGGTAGTCTGCCCAAGTGGACTCAAGCATGGGATGAAACCCATAGATTTTTCATGGTTCTGCGAGGCTGTTCAGCCTGGAGAGGAGAAGGCTTCACAGAGACCTTCTGGTGGCCTTGTAGGACTTCAAGGGGCCTACAAGGAAGATGGGGACGGACTTTTGAGCAGGGCCTGTTGGGACAGGACAAGGGGTGATGGGTTGAAACTAAAAGAGGGAGATTTAGACTAGAAAGAAGGAAGAAATTTTTGGCTCTGAGGGTGGTGAGAGCCTGTCCCAGGTTGCCCAGAGAGGTGGTGGCTGCCCCATCCCTGGCACCATTGCAGGTGAG
>JAVSBS010024541.1:21208-32779 GCA_033124195.1 Coracias cyanogaster | reverse complement strand
ACCTCACCTGCAATGGTGCCAGGGATGGGGCAGCCACCACCTCTCTGGGCAGCCCGGGACAGGCTCTCACCACCCTCAGCATCAAAAATATCTTCCTTCTTTCTAGTCTAAATCTCCCTCTTTTAATTTAAAACCATTGTCCCTTGTCCTGTCCCAACAGGCCTTGTTAAAGCAGTGTCCCCATCTTTCTGCTATGCCCTTTCCCTAAAGAAGTGCTGTTTCCTTGTGTATTAGTGTTCCCATTTCGGTGCCTTTTTAGTTCTTTCCCGGTTAAGTGACTCCGAATAAAGGACGTAGCAATAACTGGCTTGCTTTTACACTGCATTTACATTGAGCTTTGATGCAGCCAGGAATTAGAAGCCCTTAAACATTTTTGGAAGTTGGCAAATATGTACGGAATAACATATTCCATCTAATTTTCTGGAGTCAAGAGGAAAACTTCCCTAAATCCAGGCCGGTATTAAAGCAGGCTTTGGCAAAGCGTGAAACTTGCTGCCGTTTCCAACATCTTGTTCAAATGTGCCTGTGCAAATTTTGCTGCCTTCTGAGCTGGCCCTCTCTTGTAGAACAGGGAGACCTTTTTTATATATAATGAATTGCAGTTTCCATTGAGAGCAGAGGATTAAAATCATCCTTTGTTAAGGGATACCATCGTAATGATACACATTTAAACATCAAAGCATTAGTTTATGAGCACAGGCATGCTTTAATGTCCTATTACAGCATGTAGACCTGTTTCTTTTGATAATGAAGACATTGTGTCATCAGCACAGGCTGCCACATCCCAAACGTATGCTGGCAGGTTATTAAAAAATGCAGCTTCTTGATGAAAGACTATCCTGCAGGCTAAGAGGACTGTGAAAAGACTCTCCATTCTGGTAGAATTATTAGAAATGAGAATGTGACTGTAAGCAGTAAATTATGTTAATACTTACAAATAGCATCATTTGCATAGCAGTTTAAGACATGATACCCAGATTTTCCTCATTGGTATGTAGTAGGCAACAGATTAAAAATAATGTAGTTTGTGAGTTTGAACTGTGTAAAAAAAAAAAACTATATATTCCATCAGAAAATGATTTTAGATCCCTCATTTCAAACATCACGGTGGGCACACGAGCGCTGGGTGGGGATTATCGATGTGTTTTACCTTGTTAACTTAATGCAGCGTCTTGAGTTATCTCAACAATTATTTGGCTGCTGCAGGAAGGGTGGAACTCACAAGCTATGCTGGGTGTCTCTGTGCGGCCTCCGTCCTACTGTGCGCTGCTGAAGTCTGTCAGCTTGTAAAAAATGTCGTCCTGAGGCCCAGATCCCAGTGATACTGAGCATCAGGAGAAGTGTGGCCTCCACACAGGCACATCTGACCATCGTGGGGCCGTTTGTGGAGATGTTCTCCAGTCTGAAAAAAAATATCAGGATCTGGCCTCACTTTAGGGCAGGAAGATCAGTAGATGCTGAGACGCTTCAGCAGTTCCAGTGTGTCTTGCAAAGTGAATGACTGTTGTAGGGAGAAAAGAAATTCATGGATTTTTGACTGGTTAACATGCATGTAAGGCATGTGTTGTGTGTGAAATGCCTTTACACCATTCTAGCATGATCTTCCAACCTATTTTCTGTACCAAGTCAAGCTGTGGTTAGTTGGTGCATAGCAAAAAAATGTAGTTCTGCTGCTGTTAGAGCAAGTCAAAAATCATTTGGAATATCAGATGATCGTGGAAGGTCCTTCTAACCCAATGTATCCTGTGATTCTATCATCTAGAGTAAGATACCCATAATAGTTATGAATATATGGTATTGCAAAGTATGCTAAGAAGCTGCGCATCTCACTCCTGTTGAAAGTCAGTTTAGTTTTTGGAAAATCTCACCTATATTTCCATGACCCCTCGCTGGGACACTGTATAAATGGATGGAAGAGAAAACTGTTAACTATTATCACTTACACGGTCTGTGGCTTGAGGATTCTGAGCTGCGAGAGTGTCTGGTGACTGGATATTCTTGCTTTATTTTCATCCTTTCCTGAGAACCCACTCATGACCAGTGTCAGAGCCAAGATATGATGCTAAGCAGAACTGCAGCCATACTTCCATGACCCTGAAGAAAGATGCTTCAGAAATCAAGCTGAAGATTGGTGGAAAAGTGACGTACAGAGTATACCTGCTGCCTTTGGTCTGTTTTTGAACAGACACCAGGCTGTCAAAGGCTGTGATGCCTCCTGGTCTCCAAGTCCGAATCTTGGGACTCAACCTGCCACTTCAAACTCTCAGAAGAGTTGCAGTCCCCTGTTCGAGGACAGATGACATCACCTTCCTCTAAGCTTTGCCTTTCATCTTATTTTAACAGTCCCCCTTTTATCTAAAATAATACAGGACAATGCAGAGATCCCATCCTCTTATAGAATTAGAGAACTCTAAATAGTATCTAAATCACTGGATTGAATTAGTCAAATGAATTTTGGAATTATCTTTTATTACATTGCAACTCTTTATTAACCCCCAGGAGCAGCAGCAGGATATGAGTTTACCTTGCAGCAATCCTGAAGAGAACAAAGATCAGACTGAAGACTAAAAAAAGATAAATGTGGGGAGAAAGAGAAGCTGAAGATTCAAGAACAGAACAAGACACAGAAAACCAACAAATATTCTCTCAAAAAGCCATTATGATTGGCCGTAGCTACACAACAATTTCAGAACTCTCCATTAACTGTCTGTTATAGAAGAACAAAGCGATTTAACGCGCTTGGGCAGCCGACTGTTTGAAACGTTAGCGTTTGAATCTCGCTGCCCCCAGTTGTGTCATGGTATTTTGTCACGGTTTCTTTTCTTTGGAGACTACATCTTGGTTAAGTCGCTCAAATTTGTAAGAGGAAATGGAAATCTTTTTCAAAAGGCGAAAAATCTGGAAAATCCACCTTTTGGTCGGAGTTACATAAGGCAATATTCAGGCGCTGGTTGTGGGATTTTGCGTTGATTGCTCTTGGGAAATCTCAATTTTGATGGCCAAGATAAAATGATGTGAGATGATGGATGTGCCCGCAATTAAAAGCGCTTTGGTTAACTTTCAAAAGTCCTGTAATAAGTAATAGATAAACTTTGTGATTCTCTGAAAATCAGGAACAGTGGTGAGATTTTTAACTGGTTGAATGGAGAAGGGCAAGGAAGCTGGTGAGGGGTCTGGAGAACATGTCTTATGAGAAGCAGCTGAGGGAACGGGGACTGTTCAGTCTGGAGAAGGGAAAGCTGAGGGGAGACCTTATTACTCTCTACAACTCCCTGAAAGGAGGTTGTAGAGAGGTGGGTGCTGGACTCTTCTCCCAAGTAACTAACAAAGGGAAACAGCCTCAAGTTGCACCAGGGGAGGTTTAGGTTGGATATTAGGAAAAATGTCTTTACTGAAGGAGTGGTCGAGCACTGTCCCAGGCTGCCCAGGGCAGTGGTGGAGTCCCCATCCCAGGAGATGTTAAAAAAACCCATGTAGATGTGGCGCTTTAGGACATGATCCAGTGGTCATGGTAGTGTTGGGTTGATGCTTGGACTTGATGATCTTGGAGGTCTTTTCCAACCTTAATGATTCTATGAGTGAATTGCATTCACTCTGAGAAACCTGAAGCTTACATCCCACATCTCGTTTCTTTACCGAAGCAAGGAATTCAGAGTAAAGAGCAGATGATTCTAAACAGGTTGAATGAAAACCAACCGTGAGGCTGTCAAAGAGGTAATTTTAGAAGCACGGCTCTGCCCACACACTATCACCTCGGGCTGCCTTTGAACACGGTGTAGTTTCCTAGCACGGCTTTTTTCCCCTTTCTGCTCCCCGTTCTCATTTTCACCGCTCCGATCACCTTTGTACCACCGCCAGCTTTGTTCTAGGGCAACGCTACGAGCATTACTGGAACTGGAATAAATTGCAAGCGATTGAATTGGTCTTAGGAGAACACCTAAAGTCTACCGAGGGGCTTCTGAAGCAAGTAGTCGTTGCTGATGCCGTTACGGTACCTGCACAATTGCAGTGTGGTATTTTTTGCAGCCTGAAGAGGGCCAGAAGCTCTGACGGACACCCAGAAGATGCATTTACAGCCTTTTGACAGGCTTTTAAAATTGCTTCTAACTGATATGACGTTTAAAAGGAAAAGAGAGAGAACCCAAAGACTTAAGGGAGAAATTGATTCCCGATAAAGCAGTTCCGCTGCGGGTTGTTTCCAGCGCTCTGTCAGCAAGATATCCCAAATAGTTTAAATATTCACCGCATCTGCAAACAGTCTGTAGCGCTCTTCTTAAATTTATTAATATGTATCAGTTCCAGGTGATTCTCAAAAAAATAAAAGAAGCAGGGTGATTGTGTCCCTCGGTTAAATGAAAGCCATGATATCCATTCCTGAGCGCCTCAATAATCAGATATGCAAGCTGTTGGGTTGTATGTCCTATTGATTTAATATGCTTCTAATCAGTACATAAAGCTATAGGCCTGCAGTGTTAATTTTTCATATGCTTACAAAGTACCCTTTGATTTTCTGTCACGCGTTAATTACAGCGTTTTGCCATTAAATAGGAAGCTTTGTGTAAACTAATTACTAGGTAATCATTGTCTACCGCAAGCGTGCTGTTTGTACCTTTTATTTTATTCTAAAAATGCACAGATCTCGCAGTCTGGAACCACTATACCTTCCAGCCATTAGCTCTCACTAATTCATAGCATTATTGTGTTAAGATTGTAGGAGTTGTAATTGTTGTGGTATCAGTGCTGTTAATTACCGGAGTAAACAGTTGAAATGGTGCCAAGGTCTATTGTACAAGGCAGAGGAAAGGAGGTTTAAATGTTACTTCCACCATCTGGGGACTGGAGTCGAGGCAAATGCTAGAAAACAGCAGTGAGGCAATATCAGAACTTCAGCTCCAGGGTTTTAGGCCATATGGATCCAGAATATTTTGAATCAATTGAATTTAAGTGCCAGTTTGTAGCAATAACAGTGTGGAAGGAGAGGATAAAGCAAGAGCAGTAAAGAAATCTGAAATCCGTTAATGGTACCGCAGCCAATAAAATGCCTGCTTGGATTATTTTAAAAATGTTTATTTTGCTAAAAATCCCAAAAGTAACGCATAGGCAACTCCGGGAATAAACGGAGTTTAACTGCGTGTTGCTTGTGGAGCACAATGCAGGTTTTGTCTGACGCTTCCTTCGGCGTTACAGCTTGGCAATTCCGAGAAAATTCCTGGGAAGTGACTGTGGATTAGCTACGTGATGGCTTTTTTTTTCTTTCTTTCTTTTTAAAATCACGGGTTTGGAATTCATTAGAATCTTTTCTTTAGGAAAGGAGGGCGAGTGAATGAAAGTGAGCCAAATTTCTAGCCGGAAATAGAGGAAATCAATTAGGAAAATGTTATTAATCTGAGGCCATGTGAATTGTTTGTGCGTTTGCAGAGATCTCGTTAAAACACAGCAAAGGTGCATTTGAATATGACTTATTTTGTATGAGGGTTAACATCCCAATGCCCTGAACTGCATTTGAAATAAACACACCATTTTATTTTTTTTTAAAAAAGAGAGATTTTTGGAAGATGCCGACAATGACATTAGATTTTCTTTGCTCTGAAGGTAGACATGGGGAACCTTGACAAATGAAGGTTGCTGCCTTGAAAACCAGCGTAAACTTGCATCAAACAGCAACACACACAGTATTTTTTGCATTAAAAAAGCGAACCATTTAATAAAATCGCCCTAATCCCAAATTAACATGCTGTGCTTAAACATGCAGAATTATCTGACGAGCTCGTAGAGCTTTCCAGACCTCCTTTCTGTCCCACAGCACAGGCTGCAGTGATTTTATATTTGATTTCCCCGCATATCTTGCTTTTTGAGATGCCATCAACAACAAGGGGTCTCGCAGCATATTGCTGCTGCCAGTTCGGGAGCGTTCAGAGGAGACGGGGAGGATCTCTCTTTCTAAACAATCCTGGTTTATTTATTTTTTATTGGTCTGTTAGCAGATGTTGAAGTAGTTCAGGGCACAATGTAAACACGGGCGTTTTTCAATGGAAATAGCGAAGCGTACAATGGAACAAGCAACTGGGAGGGGTTTTTTGGGCTAAGCCAGTGGGGTTTTGTTGGTTTGCTTTTTTTTTTTTTTTTGTACGTGTGCGTATTTAGTTGAATTTAGAATTAAAAGAAGTGCTTGATCTTTACATATTGAAATCCTCAGCGTGCAGAGCGACAGCATGAGGCAGAAGAGAAAACCCTGGCCCCATGTGGCGTGGAAAAAAAGGAACAGCAGTTGAAGTGCTGGAAAGTTGAAAGAGAACTAAGCTCCTTGTTCTTGGAGCGAAGGGAAGTGGCTGTTTTGTGCTTTTGTATGGAAGCACAGCATATGTGGCCCCGTTTGACAAAAAGCCTCTCGAGTCGGAGCAGCCCCCAGTCCTGTGGGCTGATCCAAAGCGAAGGCCGCGGTAATGAGGGCCGGGCTCTCAGGAAGCAGCGAGGAGATAATACTCCATAAGTGGAGAATTCTGTGCCTTGTTTTTTTTTCACCATTCTACTTAATGCAAGTCGCAGCCGCGGTGAAGCGTTTGCCATCCAGCTGAAATGGGCCATTAGCTATCAGGGAAAATTGTCTTTGCTACTTTCGGCAGATGGAGCAAATATTTTACAAAGCAATTTTACATACGAAAAACATTTGTGTTACTTGGTAATGACGGCTGGTTTACATGATGCCGCCTTCTATCAGAACATACTTTTCCAGCTCGTGGAAGGCGAAATTGGCACTTTTTTAATTTTAAAATTTGCAGTTAACGATTAAATGCCCGGGTTTTAAATCAGGCTGCAAACTTTTAAGTAGATAGAGCATAGATAGTAGCACTTCCAAACCTGTTTTCATTTTTATAAACCTCTCCAATTGTTTTTTCCAGTGCGGTGGCTTGTGGTTCTGGCCAGCACGCACCTGCCTGAAGTGGGGGCAAAAACCCCTCAAATCGGTTTACTTTGCAAAACAGGAAATAATGAAAGTTATTTGGGCAGCCAGGCAGCAGTCGCTGGCCTCTTGCAATACAACCGTGTTCGCCGGCGTCGCTGAGAACATTCGAATAAGCCGAGCTGGACCAGTTCACATCAGGGCAGCTGGAATAAGTTATCATAGCTCCAGTGCTCGCACTGCGAAGAGTAGACGGTACAAACGGTCTGAGTTGTCACGGGGCCGCTGAAGTGGCATAAATTGCCGTAGCTTCATTGACTTCCGCGGAGACGTGGCAGTTTGTATTGCCGAGGATCCGGCTGCTGATTTCATTCTTCTCTGGCCCAGTCAGCTTTACTTATTTGGAGTTCCTTTCTGCACTCTATTTGCTTGCAAGGTCTAAATAATTCCCTTTCAATCTGATTTTTTTAGCTAAAAAGCCTTAGGTCTTTCTCATGCATTCTGCTCTGCAGCCTCTTCCTGTCCCCAGGTCTTTCTTCCTATTTCTATTTCTTCTCGCTATTTATTTACTTATCTTCTCAACAGGCTTTTTTTTTTGCTGACTGAGCTGTCTCAAGTAGATTTCCTACCAATGCCTTCAACATATACCACACTTGGTCCTGATTTTTGGTAGTAACTGCCATTCTAAGGAAGCCTTTCCAAATTCAGCTTGCAGAAGGGTGAGAAACTATTTTATATTTAGGGGGAAAATGGTGTAATTTTTTTTTTTCCATGCTTATTCATTGTTATTTAAAAAATTGCAGAAAAGATTTGGATAAATTTAAAGATTTCTCCATGACGTAAACTGTATCTGAGCTGCTCCTTTTTCACTGGTACTAAGAGACATCAGTTGAAAGGTTTGAACGATCTGTTTCCATTGAGCCTACGATTCTGAATTGGTTTGGGCCACATCAAGAGATAAAACCTTGGTAAGCTCTGCTGGAGATACCGTCCAATTTAAATGAAATTAGCCTGCCGAGCACTGATCCTTTTAAAAGGTTTGACTTCACAAGTGAATGTTGGTTGGATCCGGGCTTGAATTTGCCTACTAAAAGTCCCTATAATCAGGATTATTGCCTTTTTTTAGATCTTATCGTTGCAAAAAAACTTCAGCTGGAATTCCAGGTGCTGATCCTTAAAAAGCAGTTGCCCGACTCCCTTCTGTGAACACCTTGATTATCTCAGCATTGCTTGTTAAAAGCGCTGTTCTCTTGGGTTTGATCCCCTGAGAATGTTTTCCAGATTTCCTTGAACTAGTTATTTCTTGAAAGGCCCCATCTTCCTTCTCTAAGGTGACCAGTTTTGATGCTTGCATCCTTCAGTCAGCAAGTTCTGAGGGTGCTTTGAGCTGCAAGATGCTCCTGAGCCAGGCACTGTGCATCTGCGTTGCCCTCACAGATGTTCTGAGGTCATCCTGAGCTCAAGTCCCCTTTAGATGCCATTTGACCTCATTGAAGCAAGCAGCACTGGGTCTGTGGAGGAAGTACCACAACAGTCTTGCTTGCCTAATGTCCATCACATGGAGAGAGTAGGAGCCTATCACAGAATCCCAGCATGCCGGGGGTTGGAAGGGACCTTTGGAGATCATCTCGTGACTAAAACCTTTTTTTTTAGCATTTTTTCTGAGATGTTTGAAGTCAACAACATGCTTTTCTCCTTAGCATATGACAGGAGCCCACATAGCCCAGGTGAGCATCGTTCTCTGAGCACCTCAATATTTTTGAAAGCATTTTTTCTCAATTCCATGCAAGGCTGGGACAGCAATTGTCCCTGTTATGTGACTGGAGGGCTGAGGCACAGAGAGAAAGTTGCCTTCCTGAAGTCTCCATTCAGGAGCAAGAGCTATCTAGGTGTCCTTACACAACGTTGATACCCTAATCATTAACTCACCCGCCTTCTTCTCCTTCTGGGAGATAAATCACGTGAAGCTGAACTTGAATTCATAGTTTTGGTTCCATCACATCATGCGCTTCATGATGAAGCCCATCTCTTCTCACTGGTCTGGAAAAACACACAAATATATATTTTTTTCCTATTCATAGACATTAGGCATAAGATTTTTATCAAGTTCTTCCAGACCTCAAGAGAACATGATGGTCGCTTAGGACATTGCCAAGATCAGAGGATGGTGGGTCGTCTTCTGAAGCACAGGCTGCTGAAGAGAGAGGACGTCAAAGAAAAGCAGAGAGACCCAGGGGAAGGAGGCGAATGCTTATGAGGCAGCAAGCAAAGGAGCCTGAAGCAATCGAGTCAGGGTCCCTGCACTTTATATGCTTGTGTACTTCTGGGACGTTTTTGAACAGTAAAAGCAAGGCAGTTGGTTCTGTATTTAATGGGGTTCTTCTTTGTGTGCGTGATAATATAGGAAAGACTTTAAAAGTGGGAAGAAGCTCGTTTATCTCCTACGGTGTGACTCGTCAGACACTGCCAAAAATAGAGGCACAAATTTCTTCACCTTCACAAAACTTGGGAATTTTTGTTACAGATTGGAGAGCGTAAGACTGTCTCCTGTTCTACAAATGCTTTTGGGTGATTATTCCCCCTATTTCATATTTCTTTAAATAACTAAAGGGTGTTTGGGTTGATACAACAGCTCAAACGTAGAATCAGTCAAACTATTTCTGGCATATGTGACTATTTCAATACGCCCGGTTTCCAAATACAGACAATGTAGAAGCTATTGACTGCTGGTATCGATCCCTCAGCAGTTACCAAGTGCTTAGCATTTTCAGTTGCCAGATCAAATTATTGATATAAATTATAATGAAATAGATGCTGCACTGAAGGAGGGGGGGGTTGTCTTTTGAAGGAGGGCAGTTCTCGTAAGCAGAAAAATTAAAAAAGGCTTCCTGACTGTGGGTAAACAGTAACCACATTTTTTTTTTTTTTGCCTGTTGGAGGCCTGGTTTTTAATCACCCCACAAGCAGTTTTCATTTCTGTAGTAAAATTGCTTGTGGTTCTATTTAATTTGTTTCTGCAGGAGCCAGCTTTGGTGAAGATCTCCCAGGAGCTGCCGGGCCTTTTAGCACAGCACGTACAGCCAGTCAATGAGAAACGATTCCCTACATGGGAAAAATTCCTCCAAACATTTCTGAGTCAAGGTAAATAAGACTGCAAAGTCGCTGTTAAGTGTTAGGAGGAGTAATTATACCATATTGTATGCCATATTCTTGTTAATCTTGGGCCCATTTAAATATTTATCTCCTTTTATTTCTCCATTATGCTTCAAATGTTCATTTACGAATGAATTATAGGCAACCATTCTATCATTCCTATGCCCTATGCAAGCTTTTAACCTATATTAATCCTGATTTACCTTTCTCACATGATTCTGGATCAATAAGCCCCAACTCCTTAATCCTGGCGACTGTACTGGAGGCTGTCACGTTTGGCAGAGGGCTTTGGGGAAGGCTGCCGTGCGAGTTTGCACGTAGGTCAACGTGAGAATATTCCACCTTTGTTAGGTGTTGGCGAGCAGACATCTGCCAGACTGATTTTCCCCTCCCATAGGACCAGGAAGGGAGCTGTATGTAAACCCCAGATGCTACATACGTACCTTGCATGAAGTCAAATGTGCTGATAACCTTTAACAGCTTGGAGAAGAGCTGAGATTTCTCCCCAGCTTTTGCCTTCCAGGCAGGTTGCCCCTGAGGCCCCGTAATGGATTGATTGCCACATTGCGTCTCACAGCACGTTGGCACAGCCTCCCCGTTAGACCGTTGCCGTGCTCTTTCTTGCCCTCCAACCAAAGGAAGATGAACAAGTTCCAATCGCGTAGCTGGAGAGTTTTGTTCGATGCCGAGTCCTGCATTAAACCCGGTTCATGGCACCTTTGGATCAAAGCTGGCCAGACCCCAGCTCGCCTAGAGCTCAGATGGGAGCCCGTGTTTGGCTACAGCCAGACAAAACCCTGGTCTAATCGCCACAAATCAGCGTATCTGTGCGTGGGCTTTGCACAGACGTGTTAACATCCTCTATTTGTACGCCACATTTTGGACAGAAAAGGAGTTTTTGGTTGGGAAGTGAATTTCTGTGGTAATTCTGCCCTGCCATCATTTTATGTGTAATAGATAAATATGCTTCATATATTCCTTTATCGGTGGAAGAGATAAGGATGATTAAAAGCTTTGAAAGTTTTGGTTTTTTAAATAATGCCAGCTATAACATACCTAGTATTAACTTTTCTGACATAGTAGTTTATCCTGACTAAATGAGTTATGGGATTATATGCAGTAAAAAGGCAAATCCGGAATGCCAAGCACTTTTTTCTTTGTGTTTTTCCTACTGAAAACCGTGCTAGAAGTTGTCATCTACAGGTCTTCCCATCTACACACCAAATTCCTCATGTGGATGAATACCACAAGGCAGACTACTTATCTCAGACCCTTGTATGGATCGGAATCTCCAAGATTAGTTCACAGCAGGAGATTCTACTTCCCCAGAGGTCCCAACATTGCATTTTACTGCTGTTCTGGGCCTGGTGTTTAGCTGGGCTGTAGGACAGCGCAGGATTAGAATCACAGAATCGTTTTGGTTGGAAGACACCCTTAAGGTCATCAAGTCCAACTGTTAACCCAGCACTGCCAGGGCACCACTAAACCATGGCCCTCAGCACCACATCTCCACGGCT
>JAVSBS010024538.1:0-23115 GCA_033124195.1 Coracias cyanogaster | reverse complement strand
GGCAACCTCTTTTCACTTGTGCCCTGCAATAGGACAAGGGGCAATGGATACAAGCTAGAGCACAGGAAGTTCCACCTGAACATGAGGAGGAACTTCTTTACAGTGAGGGTTACAGAGCACTGGAACGGGCTCCCCAGGGAGGTTGGAGTCTCCTTCTCTGGAGACTTTCAAGACCCATGTGGACGCGTTCCTGTGTAACTTCCCCTAGATTCTATGGTCCCGCTTGGCAGGGGGGTTGGACTTGATGATCTCCAGAGGTCCCTTCTAACCCTAACATTCTATGATTCTATGAACTAGAGGTTATAAGGAAGGACATTCCTTGGACTGGAAAACTGGGATTAAGAAATGTGGTGAACAGAGATTTATGTCTGAGATGCAGCTTCTGAGATGGAGAGCCTACTAACTTTGGCTTGAGAATATGGAAACTTCTGGGGTTAGAGGACCAGTTTGGCCTCGAAATCTGTACAGGAAACAACCCTGACACTTCATAGAATCAGAGAATGTTTTAGGTTGGTAGGGACTTTTAAAGATCATCTAGTGCACCTCCCCTGCAGTGAGCAGGGCCCTCTTTAGATAAGGTTGCTCAGAGCCCCTCTTCATGGCATAGACTATGTGTACCCATGGCAGTCGCCATCTTGATCTTGGTATGCTTGGTACAGATGACAGTCACCTGGAGCACATGCTGAAATCATCTTTCCAGACCACTTTCTGCAAAAGACACTTAATATGTGTTTCACACCCAGCATGCAAGACAGATGATGAGGAGCTTGCTCAGTTATGCTCTGGATGTTACCTGGCAGAGCCTTCTGGTGGCATTTAGTATTTTTTCCAAAAGTCCTTTACCATCACCTATCTTGTCCAATAACATTGACTCAGTGAGGGAGATAGAAGTGGTCATGCCAAATGACAGAAAATGTGTTGGTTAAAGGTGGCGTGACCTGTGAGGGAAGACTAAACTCTTCATCTTTCCAACTAAAAGAAGTTGTGTGCCCTGGGGCCCCATGGAGATCAGTGATGGAAAGGATAAGGTAGCAGTGACACGATGTGCTTTACCTGCCCTAAATCATAGCCTCTCCTCAACTTTGCGATCCCATGCACCAGGAAAATCTGATAAATTGAATACCACCAGCAAAGTCAAGTAGGGAAAATCCATTCCTAGGACATGTGGGAGACTATGATGCTGCTAAAATCTGAAATCTTCACCACAGGAAGAAAGATGGGGCAGGGACTAAACGTGTGAGTCCTCTCTTCAGAGCTGGATACTTGCCAAATCAATATTTGGCAGAAAGTATTTCTGGGCACATTGCATGGTGCTCTGAAGGTCACCTCTGCATTTCTGAGGCAGCTCAAGACTGTCTTAGCAGACTGAAGCTGCTAGCAGGTAGGCTCACATAGGGATTTTCTCCTGAGTCCAGGAGCACTAAGGTTATGAATAAAAGCTGTGTCAGACGGAGCTTACAGCATTTGGTCACTTTTCCAAGGAAAAATGTCGGATGTGTTTCTTTAAGTCTGAGAGAAGAAGCTGCTGCACAAGCTACTGCACTGCTCATAAAATGTAACTTGGTTACAGTTAAAGAACTGCTGCATAAATTTATATATATAATAGGCTAGAACAATAAGGCTCATCTGCCCAGTTTCAAAACAGTTTAAGAACTAGTTTATGAAACTGCACATTCAAATTTTCGCTGGTCATGTTGGCAAGAAAGTGATTCTTGATCCTAGTAAGATTTGTATGTGGTTTAAAGGACAGTAAGCAATTATTTCAAGGGAAAATAGAAGTCAAGGCAGAAACAAGACCTGTTTATACCATTATATCATTCCATTATACCATTCCATCATACCATTATACCATTTCTATCATTCCATATTGTCTAAATGCTGCAACATAAAACAGTACCCAGCATCCTGATTCCTCATTACAAACTATACATAAGGTAATGAGTGAATTTAAATATAGCTGCCACAACAAATTATAATTATAGTGTCTTAATGTTAATCTCTCTGACATAGCAAAGACTAAAGAATCACACACTCGCTCACCGAAACAATAATTTTCTTTGTCAAATATTCATTACTGATGTCATCTTTCTGAAGTTTGTTTAAAGCATGTTGCCAATCACCCGCTTTTTTGAAGCAGAAGTTTTAGTGAAATGTCAGTTGGGTATTTCCCCCTCCTTCCCCATCAATGAAGAAAATCCATTTCCAACATCCATACTGGCAAACCATCCCAACACCACTAAGCATCATAAATGGTTTGCTTTCGGGCTCGAAACCACCTCTATAAAGACAATTTCACAAAAGGAAACTATCAGTCTCTGGCACCCCCACATTTCTTTGGGCAAAAACCAAAGCTGCTAGACTACTATACCACCTTTAAAATGTCATTAGTATTCATGAAAATAAACAAATAAATAAATAATGAAGTTCCTGAAATCCATGTCTTGAAGCCTGTTTATACAAGTAGAGGTCTGACCTCTAACTTCAAGTGGAAGTAGTTTCATGTCTCGGAAAACAAAAGGGGAGGTGTATTAACACCATAAATACAGAGAAGAGGGGAACAAGGTAGATACGAGAATTAAATGAGGAAATCTGAGGGTTAGCTTTTGTATGGAAACTTAAGGTAGAGTAAGAAAGAAGCCATACCTCAGCATTACCATGAAGGGCCAGCAATTTCATGTCAGACAGACATAAATCTCTACAGAGAACCCAAGACCCAGCTTTTATCTTCCGCTTAATTTCCAGATAGATCAAAGGGGATTTTTTTGGAACTGGCATTTCCCTATGGAGAACTGTAGCTGATGGTCATGCAGCAGCCCATTCTAGGAACAGGATAAAAAGGAGTCAAGCAGGGGATTAGGGCACAATACCAATTCACTGAAACTGGAAAATTTTGTGGAAACTTCCATACTTAGGTGAAGCTCTTTTTGGAAAGGTTTTCAGGTCTCGAAATAGCATTTCTGGTCAAAATACAACAAAACACCGGAACAGACAACAGCACGCTGATCAATATATGACTTGGCTGCAACAGGAGCAGGTCCTATCAAAAGCCTGTCAGGTTTTCTGCCAGCTTGGCTGGTGACCTGAAAGGGAACAAAGCTTGCAGTGTCTCCAGGCAGTCCTGCCATCTGGACTGCCTCCACATCATGAATCCTGAGGTCTCTAGGGACTGCAGTTCCAGGAAAGCCCTGACACAGGGGCGTCTTGCAGGTCACTGTCTCAAGAAGTTCCCTGTGCTGGAGATCCCAGCTCCCAAGACTGCTTGACTCCTGCTAAAGATGACAGTGAGAAAGTGGCTTGGGAGAATCAGGGCACAAGGGAGGAGTCAAGAACCTTTGTCTTGGCTTTGTAGCTTCCTACAGAAATGAAACAAATTATCTTCTTCCTAAATAATTTTACCCCTTCTCTGGAGTGCTTGTTTCTGAAAGGTGTAGTTTTTCTAGAATAATTTCCTGCAAAATAAAATTTCCAATGGATTCTTCTAATTAAACATAATACAAGCTAAATATTACATTAAGTATCCACATTGTATCCTTCCCAGTATCATTGTGAAAAAGACGGTGGATTACAACAGACAGACAAGGAAATTTTATTTGCGTTAATAATACTCCTGCTCCTTATGTAACGCAGCAATATAAAAATATGCCAAGACTAATATATAAACAATTCAGAAAACGATTTGCCAGTCAACTGCTTCTTTTCCACTAGACTTCACTACAGCCTACTGTTACCACCATTCTTCCCATTTAGGGTACAAGCACTACAGTCGAAGGCTCCTTTCAATAGTAGTGTCTGCAGGATGTCTGCAGAATGGATCAGCTTCCACATTAGTGGGGCTTGGGTTTCTCTTCTTTTTAAAAATCTAGTCATTTCTTTTCCTAAAGCATCCCAAGCCCAGCATTTTAGCTTTCATGTTTATTAAGGACATTAAAAGCTGCAGTAATCACTTTGTACTCCTACAGATTCTCTTCAGTCTATGGATTCTTCCTACTCATCCTTAGCTCCTGAACAGGATTATTAGGGTGTGAAAGCCTACAACATTCTCTCACTGCCCCGGTTTTGGCTGGGATAGAGTTAATTTTCTTCCCAGTAGCTGGTACAGTGCTGTGTTTTGGATTTAGTGTGAGAATAATGTTGATAACACACTGATGTTTTAGTGGTTGCTAAGTAGTGCTTATCCTAAGTCAAGGATTTTTCAGTTTCCCATGCTCTGCCAGCAAGCAGGTATGGAAGAAGCTGGGAAGGAGCGTGGTCAGGACACCTAACCCAAACTAGCCAGAGGGCTATTCCATACCATAGAATGTCACGCTCTGTACATAAACTGGGAAACTTGCCCAGGAGGTCTGATAGCTGCTCAGGCATCGAGCGGTGAGCAATTGCATTGTGCATCACTTGTCTTTCATGCATTTATTTCTCTCTCTTTTAGCCATATTCATTTTCATTACTATTATTATATTTTAGTTATTAAGCTGTTCATACCTCAATTCATGAGTTTCACTTTTTTTTTTCCAATTCTCCTCTTCATCCCACTGGTGAGCAGGGACAACTGAGCGAGTGGCTGCGTGGTGCTTTGCTGCCAGCTGGGGTTAAACCACAATACTCACACAATGTAGAAGTCTATTCAAACTGGATGATGACATGTTTATTTTCTAATTTATATCACTTTCAGACTCAAGTGACATCACACATTCAAATTAAAATCACAGCAAAATTGGAGATAAGGTTTAACTCAATCATAGGAGTGTGCACATGTTCCTTTTGCAAGCTGCCTGAGGCCTTTTTTTCCCATTATATCCCATCAGACGCTTAAACTTGCAGTCTGTTTTCACATCCATTCAAGTTTTCTTTTTCCCGGTAATGATTTCCCTGCACCCATAACCCTCCAAAAGTATGTTCTAGCTTATAAAAAGACCCCAGTGTTTTCAGTAAAAGAATATTCATAAAGGACAAACACAAAGTAGCAGAAGAATGAGGAAGAATATACTTTAGCACTACAGAAACCACTAATTATTAAACATTAATTATATCAATCTTAAATGGGGCCTCAAGAGGTCATCAAAGCCACAGCACATCAGGGACTGTAAGTACTGAGGAGAGAGCAGTCTGTCCCGAGGTGCTCTAAGTATCCAAAGACAGACAGTGAGCTAGATGTTATAATGAAGTCAAAAGAAAAAGGACAAAACATTAGTGAAACTAAACTGAACATAATAAGCCTAAACCACAGCAGACCAGCTGCTTACAACTGCTACGTGTCCAAATCCAATCAACTTTGGGCCTCTGGCCATTTCTAAAATTTAACCTGCATTTTCTACATTCTTCAGCTAGCAGACAAGGCAGCACCAAGTGTTAACTACCACACAGCCATGAGGGTTTAGCACATGGGATCCTCTGAGTTGACATAGTCATTCCCTTTTGTTAGCTTATTTTCCTTGCCAGGACCTGCTGCCAACCTGCCAGAAGTCGGCTGTTTCATCCCTGCCACAGAGCCAGTTTCCAAACAGCTGTCACAGCAAACAGTGTTAGAAACTTTGCTGCCAGCAAGTTAACTATTCAAGTATTTTTAAAATGTGGGAGGGGGGACTTAAAACTACACATAATGCAGACACACATACTTGTGTTTGCAATGGAATTATCACGCATCTCAGATGCTTGCAGGAACATTAGGTCAGCAGCTATATCAAGTAATGTCATTGCCTTGCTGATTTTAATTCTCATGCAGTGATAGATCTTCCTTGTCAGATGGCTCACTAGCTATTTTCCATCTTGTATTTTGGTAAATTGCAATGCAATTCTCAATCCACATTAATTCTCTACCAGAGTTAATGACAAATGAGTTAATCATGATGAAATCTTTATAGAGGTTCCTTTGGGTTACCTACTTAAGCTGCTGTCAGTATTACACAGTCATTACACTCAAATTAGAGGATCATTATGGCATATATTGAATATTTGGCTTCACAGCAGGTAAGTTCTGTTCAGCATATCTAGGATGCTGAGAAACAGTCTCCTTTGGTCCCCCTCTCCAAAATATCACCAGCAGGAGAAAACCCAATGGGATTACTCTACGAAAATATTCACAGTATGATCTGCCTCATATTTACTTCTAGAGTGCTCTTGAGACTGTTCTATATTTCACAGCAGTGCCCAGCAATAATATGATCACTTAGTACCCAGAGATCGTATCACTCTCATGAATCCCTAATTCCCTGATGCAAAAGACATTATAGCCTGTACAGTAACAACTCCAAAAGAAAAGACTGCAAGTTGTTTCTTTTTGCTATCATCAACACCATCCCTATCCTGACACACAGGATAACCAGATACCGCAGGAAACGCCAAGTCTATTCATTCTTCTGCCAAGTGTCCTCTGCAAGATGCTGTAAACTAGAGGTGCACTGAAAATTTTCCCTAACACATGCTAAATAGTCTCCTTAAGCCCAGTTCCTAGGAGGCATGTTACATATTCAGGTGACTACCCTCAGGGGGCACTTGGGGAACACTCTTTATAGGAGCACAGAAGAAAAACACCAAAAGCCTCAGTTCTTGGGTAAAATTCCTCCAATTATCTCAACCATAAGGGGATTATGGTATAATATAACTGTAAGCTTCAGTTCACTACACTATATACTTCTATCTTCACTTCAGGTCTGTACAAGTAAAAAGGTAGGGTGAATTTGCTCCACTATTTTTATTCCTTAAAATTATAAATCCCAGGAGTTGGCTTCCTGTTAGGGTGGACAAAGCAGAAAACATGATAGTGGTACAAGTCAATGGAGGGAAGAATCAAGTTCATACCTATACCTAACTGAATTCTGAATTTGATGGCAAAAATACCCAGATGCACGTAAAAGTAACTTCAGGCCTCTCAGGGCACATATGTTTAATGAGACTTGGCCAAATGCTTTCTGCCTGATTACATATGGATGCAAGAAGATTGCTAAGGGGGCTTTAAGTCCCCGGAACATAGAATCACAGAGTCTTAGAATGTTTTGGGTTGGAAGGGACCTTTAAAGGTCATCTAGTCCAATGCTCCTGCAGTGAGCAAGGACATGTTCCACTAGATCAGGTGCTCAAAGCCCTGTTGAACCTGACAAATGTTTCCAGGGATGGGGCTTCTAGGATGTCTCTGAACAACCCATTACAGCATTTCACCAACCTCATAGTAAAAAGTTTCATCCTCATACCTAGTCTGAATCTACCCTCTTTTAGTTTAAAACCATCACCCCTTGTTCTATTGCAACAGCTCCTGCTAAAAAGATTGTTCCCATTTTTCTTGTAGGCCTTCTTTAAGTTTTGAAAGATTGCAGCAACGTCTCCTCAGAGCCTTCTCTTCTCCAGTCTGAACAACCCCAACTCTCTCAGCCTTGCTTCATAGAATAAATGTTTCAGCCCTTTATCATTTTTGTGGCCCTCCTCCAGACCCACTCCAACAGATCCATGGATTTCTTGTGCTGAGGATTCCAGAGCTGACAGTATTCCAGATGGGGTCTCACCAGAATAGAATACCAGGTCGGAGGGGACTTCAAAGATAATCTAGTCCAACCTTTCAAGGTAAAAATATAGTTTAAATGAGATGGCCCAGCACCCTGTCAAGCTGAGTCTTAAAACTGTCCAATGTAGGGGAAAGTTGAGGGAAATTATTTATAATTGTCTTGACCTGGAAAAATTTCCTGATTATGTAGCCCAATTTTAATGTTTTGTTTAACTGCTAAGATGGCCAGAGAACTTTGGCTACAGACACAAAAAAATCAAAAATCAGTGTTGTACTATCCTGATAGGTCTAGTTTCCCAGACCATTGCTCCACCAAGGTGTATTTCCTATCTGGTACCTCTTCATCAAGAGAGGCTTACATGAAGCATGATTCTTGGGACCTCTTTGA
Organism: Coracias cyanogaster; assembly: GCA_033124195.1. NCBI lineage: Eukaryota > Metazoa > Chordata > Aves > Coraciiformes > Coraciidae > Coracias > Coracias cyanogaster. The sequence goes on along the minus strand of JAVSBS010024538.1, from coordinate 15,238 downwards.
AGCCTGAAGAATAGCTTCATGGGTGTTCGTGCCTCTCTGCTTCTGGAAATCTACTCAGGGCTCAGAAATTTTTGATCATCTTCTGTCATCAATGCTTGTTGGTGATTGCCCATCTTGCAGTCACTGTAGCAGCTCAATTTAATAGAGCAGTGACACTGCCTAGATGGAAATATATCTGCATTACATGTTTGATGAACGGCTCTGAAGGAACTCATTTATAAAAGTCAGCACTTTGGTAAATGGTAGCTGGTTCATGAACAATAACAAAAAGAAGTTGGATCTTCAAGTCACTACAAATTATTTACTGTGTCCAGATTCATTTGCAAAAATGGACTTGGGTGCAAGAAAATTTTGAACTTTGGCCAGAAATCCCTTCTTTTGTTGTTAGCAGTTACATCTGCTGCTTCTTTCTTCTAGTGCTATGCAGATCTCTTTAATCCCTGGAATGTGTTCCCAATTTGATTGTATTTACATATATGTCTATAGCCTCACTTAACATACCAGCCCTACTCTTCATCACATTTCCCTGCTGTGTTAAGGTTTGGTTTGGATAATGTCATTTTTCTTGTGCCTGGGGAATTTGGCTTCCTGTGAGCTTTTGGAATTTGATTTCTTCCTGTATATATTCAGAGTTTTTTCTTTCTCTCTCTTTTTTTTTTCCCCTCTTTTTTTTTTTCTTTGTAGTTCTCTTCTCAGTCTACTAAAGGAATCAAGGATGTGTACTGCATGCCCTATGGCCTGCCACGTGTAATTTAGTTGAAGTCTTAGTATGAAAAATATAATGAGAATTTGCATTGTGATTGAAGTGGGTACAAGCCATCCTCTGTGGCTGAGGGTTCTGTGGGAACCATCATGGAGGTGCAGGACGTGGCAATGAGCCATGTCTGCAGCAAATCCAATTGAACCAAACAAAATAAGATAAAAAGAAACCCCAAACTCTTATATCTGAGTTAATAGATTTTAGTGCTTGACTCCTGTAATCAGAGATAATGTCACCTCATGCAGACCTCTGGCCAACGCAATCCCTAAAATAAGTGCTGTTAGTTGCAAGCTCACGCTCAAGAAATGTGATGATTCACTGTCCTCCAAGAATAACCTATGCCTCATTAAGAGATAAAATCCAGAAGCCTAGCACTCATGTTAGATATTAAGACCTGTGCTGATCTCTGACACAGTCAGAGCAATGAAATCTCTATGGGCCTCAATGTTAGCAACCCCCAAAATGCAGAAATGTGCATGCTGTAACAGTGCCTGCCTCCTCCTGGCTCTTGCATGGAGAAGGAGCCAACATCATCCAAGCACCCATGTGAGCTGAGGACACACAGCAGTGACACAGTGGGCTTCTCCAGATCGAGATACAACACAAGAAGTTTGGGTTGACAGGAGGCTGGTTCCCACAGTCCCCCTGGTAGACCTCCCAGCCTGGTTTCTAGGTTGCTTCTAGTTTCTCAGTTAAGGAGAGGCAACAAAGCTGTTGTTGTGTTCCACACAGAACTTTTATGTTGCGGGAGAGCTTTTTCCACATCATGAGCTGCTTACCTATTCCCCTGAAAGTGGGTTTTCTTAAGGTCCAAAGTCTCCACAGAGGCCACTGCTGACAACTTTTTAGAAGTCAAACATATTATGACAATCACAAGAACAAGATTTCTTAATATATATTTTTTTTCCTGTTATCACAGAAAATGCAAAGTATTTTTGCTTTTATATTCTTAAAATTGTACACATAAAAGAACTATTTCCAGAGAAGATACCCCACTCATCTCTCCAGGAAAATATTGACTATCACAGCTGGTGGTGGGGAAAAAAAAAAAAACCGAGCCAGTTCTGTGAAAAACTACTAACCCAAGGTTCATGGAGCAAATACATGTAACTTTATCTTACTGATGGGATTTTTCCCATATTTTACCACTGAGCTTATGAAGGAAAAGTAGATTAATTTTTAAAAGATATTACCAACATTTTTCACATTAAAAATCAACATATTATGCTGCATGTCATTCCCTTGAAGTTTAAGTAGAAACTCGGAGTTTTCCCAACTCAAAAGAAGCCATCCTGCTTCTCTGGTTGAACAGACCTGCTGCATTAATTTACCAAGAACATCCACTTGATTTAGTTGAAATAACACTTATAAAGTAATAAATGTTTAGTTTAAGAGGAGGTTAATGAGCAAAGTTTATTACTTACTGGAAAATCACTGAACTTGAAAGCCACATATATTTACACAAAGTATTTGGCATCTGAAATAAATCCAAAGAATTTTGTTATTAATTTCCTGTGTTGTTTACATGTGTTAGAGCTATGTTTGTTCCAGAAGAATCACTCACCAGGAGTGACAAATCAAAGTGCAAACTGGTTTATTATTCTCAATAACTTATTAATAACAGCATAACTGGTTTTTTTAGTTAGATAGATGATATGCAACAGACATTTTTATTCAAATACATACACAAGTGAGAAAAAGACTATGCAGTCAAGTGAGTTTTTTATTAAATAAAATAAAGTAAAAATTAGTACCATTTTTGCAATCTTTACATTTTTTTTCTGTTAATTTCAAAAGATATTGCATAAGTTGCAACAGATTTTACAGTGCAGTATTTGGCATGCTTCAAAAGCCAAATGCTTACACAATGAAGTACTAATCGAGATCATAAAAACATCAAGGGTTTCATTAAGTTTTCTCACAAACTCATGAATTAAAAAAATAAATATAAAGTTTCCTTAACAAATCAAAGATGGTAGAGTTTATAAAGTCTCCTTTTAAAGCTGGAAGGGAACACGTATCATTTTTATGGCAAGTTACTATATGTTAAAGCAATTTCTAATTTTTCACATTTGGTATGAAAATTATCCCGCATGTTTCTTAACCTCAGACCATCTCCTTTTGCTTTTGGCATGACTGTAGAAAGCAACAGGCTTATTCTAGACCAGCTATGAAGGAAGTTATTAATGTCCTGTTCTTAGCTCACAGTCCTGACTCCTCAGTCCTTAGGTCTGCAGAATCCTCATTGAAGGGAGTTTTGCTACAGAGTAAATGCAACAGTGTAGGACTCATTAAACCCACCTGTGGGCCTGGAAAAAAAAAAGAGGATAAGAAGTGCATAGCTTTTCCAAGAGTGTGTGTTGTATCCCTAGAACCAGCTCTTGGTTGTTTTAGTAAAGACAGATATGGCCAGGACTGAGTCCTTCAAAAAGAGTCTTCTCCTAATGCCAGACAAGTAGGTTATATTTGTGTTTTGCTGTGCAATAGATGGAATCACTCCTTTCTTCCTCATCTGCTAAATGTTGCTGGGTTTGGAATTCGTCTTGCAACAGCCGAGATACTCTAACAATTCAAGGATTGAGTCCTCACACCACTAATGTACGTGCAAGCAAACCCTATCCTAGCAAGGGACTGGCCAAATGCTCCAGACTCTACACATGCGAGTGACGGATGGGCGGCAGTGAACGCACCTCCTGCAGAGGGCTTGTGATGATGTTGCTTTAGTCCCAGGGAGAAATAAGGATTTTTTTTTCCTGCCTGGGGTGCACACATCAGAGCAGCCTTCACATCAGAGGCACAGGGGGCTCCCAATCCCCACTGGGGGCTGAGAGCCTCCTTGGAACAATCTCTACAGTATGCCTCTGCAAAGGGAACAGACTTCTAGTTTTCAGTCCTATTGCCCTCCAAAACCAACGCTGCTCTGGAAGGTTTCACACTTATTTAATGAGTACTATGTGTGTGCATACATATGGATGTGTGTATATCTGTCTACATATACACACAATATAAGTTAACATGTTACTAGGATACATCAGGAAAACCACATACAAACAAAGAGTCCAATATGGAAAAAGCTATTAAAAGAGTACAGCTTTTGAGCTTGTTGTGTACAAGAATAAATATGGTTACAGGATACCAATTTTGTTATTTTCCTGCTGGCATTTATAAGAGGTGCTGTCCTTCTGGGGTTAAAGGGAAGATTGCAAATGATAAAGCAAATCCAATCTTCACCAGTAACTTAATGGTTATAATTAAATTGCCCACCACAGAAAAACTTGTGGATGAGGTCCATAGTTAAAATGAAGTGTACCAGCCTTTGTATAATGTTATGAAAGGTCCAAAAGGCCTCAACAGGCCCCTGAGCTCTGCCCTTAAGGCTGTTAAGAGAAGTGTAGGCAAGAAGGATCTTTCTGCTTCAGGTGCCCAGAGGATCAGAGTACCCTCATATGAGCTCAGTAGTAAAAGACAAAGGTAGGCATGAACTTTAAAATCTCCTTTTCATCATAGTCTACTTTTAGGCTGCCCAGTTAGCCTAAATAATTTTCATTTTAAATGTAAAAGTGTGTAGTCAGAGGAGACATATGCATTGCAGGACTCAGCACTGGCCTGAGACAGCTTTCAGGGCCACAGGATGGAAGAGCGTCTGGCGATGTTCTTGTAGCCCTAAGGTGATGATGGCCCAATGTCCTAGTTTGAGTTAGAACAGAGCTAATTCTGTTCATCAATTTTACTTTTCAGCTAAGTCTCTTCTAGGTAACTGTGCTTTCTGAATTTAATGGCATATTTCTGCAAATAGTATCTGCTTCTAGCTGTGATAATGCTTGATGTTTACAGTTACTACCAAGGATTGGTATGCCTAGACTTGCTCCAGTGCAGACCTAGGTCACTGCTAAATCTTGAGTACCATGTTGAGAGGGCAGAAAGTGAAAGACCACACCTGTAGGGAGGAGCAGCTGGGACAGCTGATCCTAAACTGACCAATGAGGTATTCCATCCCATGTATGTCATAATCAGTATAAATAGGGAACACAAGGATCAAGTTCTTTTTCAATGGCCAGTGTCTGAGGAAGACTGTCTATTCTGCTTTTGATCCCAATCTCTGTGTTCCTGAATCCAGTTCCTATCTGCTGCTGAGTCCAGTCTGAGACATCCCCAATGTCTGCTGACAGCATCAGTGTTGACAGTGACATAATTGCTATCAGGATGGTTGTGTTCAATATTGGATTTGTTACATATTTCATGTTATTTTCATTAAAGCAGTTTTAGTTTTCTTTTCCAATACATAAGTCGCTCTCCTTTATTCCCTTCCTCATGCCCTTTGGGAAGAGTGTCTGTTATGCATCTAGTGGCCAACCCAGCCCTAATCCTTGACACCCAATTTTGCCACAGCTCTTAGGCAGCTCACAATAGACCAGGATGTGCTGGCAAATACTCCTTACCGAGTCAAGGAATTTAACCAGATACACTTTCCCTGTCACAGTTACCTCTTTAGGTCTTGTAATGCTCTACCTAGCTGTTGTGCTGGTTCAGCCATCATCATTTTACGCTGCCATCACGTGCCTGCTTACACAGGCCAGCACCGAACTCAGCAACATCCTCTCAGAAGTCCTCTTTCAGACAGTCCTGCCTTAGGTTCCTGTGGGCCCAGCTCCTCTGCTACCCACTGTGGTGCCAGCATCGCCTGCTGGGCACAATGGACAGAGATGGCTTCCTCAGTGGCCCTTCACATCTTATCCTCATGGTATTCAGTACCCTGATCTGGAAGATAGGGATGGAGATCAGAATAATCCCCTCATAATCCAGGAAATAGTAGTGAATGACCTGCTAAAACAACTGGACACTCGTAAGTCTATGGGGCTGGATGGGATCCACCCGAGAGCACTGAGGGAGCTCACGGAGGAACTTGCCAAGCCTCTCTCCATCATTTATCAGCAATTCTGGTCATCTGGGGAGGTCCCGGATGACTGGAGACTTGCCAATGGGACATCCATTTAGAAGAAGGGCAGGAAGGAGGATTCAGGGCCTGTCAGCCTAACCTCGGTACAGGGAAAGATTATGGAGAGGTTCATCTTCGGGGTGATCACGCGGCAAGTGCAGGACAACAGGGGGATAAGGCCCAGCCAAAATGGGTTCATGAGCACAAGTCCTGTTTAACCAACCTGATCTCCTTCTATGATCAAGTAACCTACATAGTGGATGAGGCAAAAGTGGTGGATGTTGCCTACCTGGACTTCAGTAAGGCATTTGACACTGTTTCCCACAGCATTTTGCTTGAGAAACTGGCAGCTCATGGCTTAGACAGGCAGAGTCTTCACTGGATTAGAAACTGGTTGGATGGCGAAGCCCAGAGAGTGGTGGTGAATGGAGTCAAATCCAGCTGGTGACCGGTCACAAGCAGTGTCCCTCAGGGCTCAGTTTTGGGACCTGTCTTGTTTAATATCTTTATCAATGAGCTGGAAGAAGGGATCAAATGCACCCTCAGTAAATTTGCAGATGACACGAAATTAAGTGGGAGTGTTGATCTGCTTGAGGGTAGGAAAACTCTGCAGAGGGATTTGGACAGGCTGGAGCAATGGGATGAGGTCAATTGGCTTTGTTAAACCTCATACAAGTGCTGGGTCATGCACTTTGGTCACAAAAACCCCACGTAACGCTACAGGCCTGGGGAGGAATGGCTGGAAATCTGCCTGACAGAAAAGCACCTGGGGGTGTTGGTTGACAGCTGGCTGAACATGAGCCAGCAGTGTGCCCAGGTGGTCAAGAAGGCCAATGGCATCCTGGCCTTATCAGAAATGTGACCAGCAGGAGTAGGGAGGTGATCGTGTCCCTGTACTTGGCACTCATAAGACCACACCTTGACTACTACATCCACTTCTGGGCACAACAGTACAAGAAGGACATTGAGGTGCTAGAGCGGGTCCATAGAAGGGCAACAAAGCTGATGAGGGGTCTGGAAAGTATGCCTTATAAAGAGCAACTGAGGGAACTGGGGCTCTTTAGCCTGGAGAAGAGGTGACTTAGAGGAGACCTTATTGCCCTCTACAACTACCTAAAAGGAGGTTCTAGTGAGGCTGGTGTTGGTCTGTTCTCCCAGATTAGTGATAGAACAAGAGGAAATGGCCTCAAGTTGCATTAGGGGAGGTTTAGATTAGATATTAGGAAGAAATTCTTTACTGAGAGAGTAGTTGGGCAATGGAACAGACTGCCCAGGGAGGTGGTGGAGTCACCATCCCTGCAGGTGTTTAAAAAAGGAGTGGATGTAGCTCTTGAGGCTATGGCCTAGCGGCTAGACAGAAGTGACGATGAAGGTTGGACTTAATGATCCTGGTGGTCCTTTCCAACCATAATGATTCTATGATTCTGTGACAGAAGCCACACCTGTCTGATCAGCTCCTGGTTAATATAGCCCTGTCCTTGCCCATACCCCAACCACGACCACCTCAGTGAGGGTGGAACCACAGATTCACAGGTGGGCCAGGTTCTGCCTCTGGAACATGAGGCCAACAGGAAAAACAAAACATTCTGCTAGTCTGTGACTCATCCACAGGTCAACTCCAACTTGAGGCCCACAACTCAGGCCCCAGCACATCACTCAGTCCCTTGACCTATGGATGAATCACAACCTCCATACATCATATTTACATGCATCATATCTTCACATTTTAGTTCATCGTACTGAAAATAGAATACTCTTCACTCTTCCTTAGTTCATCATACTGAAAGTAAAACACTCCAGCTAATTCACTGTCTTTGGGCTTCTCCTCAGAGGTCTGTTTAACAGAGTCCATCCATCTGGCAAAAGCTCCATAGAAGGGCAATCACAACTTTTTATTGTCTGTACATTTATTTCTCTGTTGAGCTGATAATCACTTTCACCTTTTCCAACAGAGCATTCACTTTCTCTCTTTGCCAAGATTAGTTCTACTCACTGTCCCCATCTCCTTTGTGGTTATAGTACCTTCCATTGTCACAGCGTTAACAATCTTCTTTAACACAAATGCTTCATATTCTGTTCCATTATTAACAATCTTCCTCAAACAAGCATTTTCATACATTGTTAATTGCCCTACCATCACCCAAGCCAAAGTTTTGGACCAGACCAGGCATTCAGGTACAGGATCTGGAGATCATTTTGGGCAATTTCTCATTAATTGCCCTACAATATCTTCAGCCAAATCAGGCATTTGGAGAATATTTCAGACATAATTGCCCCACTAAAATCCAGACTGAGGTCCAGAGAACTACCATCATCCAGACGCAGGATTCTAGAAAACTTTACAGGCAATAACTCTCCTATCACCATTCAGGCCAGGGTCCAGAGAACTACTATCATCCAGACCACTTTTCAGGCAATTTCTCACACACATCATTAATTGTCCTATCTTTCAGGTGATAATTACCCTACCATCATCCAGGCCAAGGATTTGGAAACTTTACAGGAAGTAATTACACCCTACTATAATCCAGGCTAAGGATTTGCAAAACTTTACAGGCAGTATTACCCTACAAACTCCTAGTCTCAGAGTCCAGAGAACCACCATCATCCAGACCCAAGTTACAGGCATTGCCCCACTACTCAGGCCAGGGTCTGGAGAACCTTTCAGGCAATTATTACTCTACCATTATCCAAGCTCTGGAGTCCAGACTCAAATTACAGACATTGCCCCACCATTCATGCCAGAGTCCAGAGAACCTTTCAGAACTCTTCACACAGGCACTTTCAGCCATTATATTTCAGTAACTGTCTTCTTCACACAAGCACATTCAATTCACAGTCTTTTATTACATGGAAATTGTGTTTTTTCATATCCACCTTCTACACACAAACACTTTCTAACATTTTCTGCTCATTTTGTCTCTTTCTGCTCACTTTATACTCACAAATGCTCTTTACTACTTTAACCACTTTCATAACTTTGTCTCTTTGTCTCTGCTCACTGATGCTTTCTTACTCTCAAATGTTTTCTGCTCAAGCTGGTCCCAGTTTGTCTTTTTCTGCTCACCTTCATTTTCTCACAACCTTGATGGTGGCACACAGGATCTCCTTGGAAGGGTTCCTGGTCTCATTTAACCCAGTTTCATAGGATCTTCCTTCAAGGTGCTGACTATACCAATTTTGTTGTGCTGGTTCAGCCATCATCATTTTATGCTGCCACCAACTGCCTGACCACACAGGCCAACACTGAACTCAGCAACATCCTCTCAGGAGTCTTCTTTCAGACAGTCCTGCCACAGGTTCCTGTGGGCCAAGCTCCTCCTCTGCCCACTGTGGTGCCGGTATCACCTAGTAGACACAACAGACAGAGATGGCTCCCTCAGTGGCACTTCACATGGAAGGACACCACACAGAGAGATCTCAGCAAGATGCAACCAGCCCCAACAGAAGCCACATCAAACACAAAGCCCTTCCAACTTATCTGCTCCTCCTTAATATAGCCCTAGCCTTGCCCACCACCCCAGCCACCACCACCTGGGTGAGGGTGGAACAACAAAGACACAGGTGGGCCAGGTTCTGCCTCTGAAACATGAAGCCAATAGGAAAAACAAAACATTTTGCTAGGTTGTGACTTACCCACAGATCAACTCCAACTCAGGGCCCCCAGCTCAGGCTGGTAATGTGTAATTTCTCTGAGCAAACCAAACTGTCTCAGCCCCAAACACTTTCTGAAGTGTCAGGGCATGTAATGAAATGCTTATTTAAATGGCACTAGTCATGTGACTAAAAGGCTGAAATTTGTTTTTCTAGCCGTGATTTTCCAAACTGGAGTTCCTCTTGGAATTGACTTTGAAGTCAGTAACAAACATCCCATCAGGTTTAATGCAAATAGAATCAGCTTTCCTGGAGATTTTAGTGGAGCAGAGAAAAACATTTTTCCTGTTAAAAGATTTTCCTATTAGTACAGACACATAAAAGTCTTCTCAAAGCTATAATGTTAAATATTTTAATGTCCTGCCAAACCTCATCAGTTTTCATTGTTTAGCAAAAATGGCACAGACATTCTTGTGTTGCTAACGATGGCATTTTCTGCATATTAAGATCAATAATATGTTGTTCAAGGAATAAAGGGTTGTCTAATGAGAAGAGTCTTTTAAAAGTCAAGACAATTCCAACTGTTATGAATGATTACAAGTTATGTGGTTAATTTTATGGGGGGTGGGGTAGGGAGAGATTAAGGCCTTGGGCACATGAACCACACTCCCACACTTCCTTTCTCAACCAGAAGTGGTTCCTCCCCAAACCTCCCCTATTGATCAACTGTGAGAATTCTAGAAAACTTTAGGTTGACTGCCAGTATAAGGAGCTAAGTTTTCCATCTCAGCACCATCCCTGGGCTCTTGAAATATTTATTAGAATACATTGATTTGACAGGCTTTACTGACATGTACGGAAGGAAGTCTTGGTTCAGATCTCTCAAAAGTCGTGCTTTTTGGACCCTATGGTCTACTCCTTATTCAAGCACCCTCAGCAACTAATAGGTGGATGGGTTTGGGCTTTTGAGTTCTCTTACATTAAGCAGTGTAGATGCATGCTTATAGTCCCGCTAACCTGTACTGGGTTTGGCCTGGCTCCATTTGTCAGCCTTTGGGCTGATTGTGAGGTCAGGCTGAACTACAAGGACTTGATTTTTCAGATGTTAAGGGTGACACAAGCTCTGAATGAGGAACCTAGGGAGAGTGAGGAGCCACAGCAAGGGGATGGCAGCATCGGTGGGTGGTGGAGGAGGTGTCTACACACAGCCTGCAGGATTTGTCCTTGAGAAAGTCAGGCATCTGAAGTGTGTGCACTCCCTGGGGACTCCATCTGCAGTTAGCTCATGCCAACAATGCACAACATAAATGGTATTCTGCACTGGTTCCTTTGAGGACGTGTATTTCCTGCTTTCCAGCCACATGGGCACAGCTACTCACTGTCCTTACCTAATATCTAAAGGTCTATCACTACTTCATGCAACCTGAATAGGGCAGTTCAGTTTGGACCTTTTCAAAAGCCTCTTTGCTGACTGCTTCAAAACAGACTGACATAGCAGAGGCTTAAAAACCCTCCCACACTTTTTTCCCAAGGTAAAAATATCTCCCATCACTTCCCTACAAGCAGGTCAGCACTACCTAGGTCTCTCAGGGACATCGCTGCCCAGCTCAATGGCTTCTAGTCCTTTCATGCATTGTGGTGGTGGAAAATGAATATTTTCAATCAGAAACTGAAAAATACACTGTTTTTAATAGAAATGAGGCTCTGAAGACCTCATTCCTTTCCTTAGGGAGGTTAAACTTCTACTTCCCACCCTCTGTAATACTATACTGATGTCTGGTTAAAAGCTGTTCTGATGTTGGCACAGGAGAAGAAGGATCGAATTGTTAATTGTGCCAAGCAGATTAACACAGATTCAAAGGAAAGACTATTTCTTCTCCCTGTTCTTCAGATGCCTGATATTATGTAAGCTACACACCACAGTGATGGGAGATGTGGTTGTTAATTCAATGAAGCAGGAAGATTAAGATGGACATCGCTAGCTTCCCTCAAGTCCCGTATGTCTAACAACGTACTCTGCAAAATGAGGCTGACTGCACTGTCCCACTGTTGGCACCTCCCCACCATGCTCCAGTGCCACAGTGTTTTGTGCAGACCCCATTTGTATGAGCATGCGTTACATGCTCACTGCCAGCGACAGCTCCTTGAGGGAGGAGGAACGTTTTGTCTGCGAATCTGGATGGGGTTAGGTGAGAGATATGTACTTAGCCTTGTCAAGACCAAAAGGCTTTGGTGCATGTGCGGAGCAGAACTTCAGGCATCTCATAGTGCTGGGGGGAGTTACTCAGTAAAGGCATGGCAATATGAAAAAGATAGTCTGCATTAAAACACCAAATTTCCACCTAATCTCCAGTGTTAATGCTTTTGTGAGCTGGACTTGTGTCCTGGTTAAGTAACAGGAACTTCCTAGGTGCAGGTGGTATGAAATATTGCAGTGACTCCTTCTAAGCACTATGCCTTGGAATCTCTACAAAAAACACTAAGTTTTCCTCTAGATTTGTTACAGCAGGGAGAAATGTGTACACATATAAATACGTAGCATTTACTGTAGTATACTGAAGTATATTAATTGATGCATACAATTTTATTGCTCTTTTTTATAACTTCGCAAAACATCATGGCCTGAATGAAGGAAAAATTTTCCAAAGAGCTATCAAAACAAATCATCATTAAATGTGCTACAATTTCCCAATTCCCTCCTAAATCAGAACTTTATTACCTAAAATGTTTATAAGACTGTTTTCTTGAACAGACATTCAGAACTGAATGGTCTTAATTTCATTTCCCATCTCCTGTCTATTCCCCACCAGTCTAGAGCCTTAAAATTCTCCTCCATTTCCCATTACAACCCATCTCAGACCCGGCTGTGCCTACAGACTGTGGCAGCTCATGGGTGTGACCACACACAGTTCCTAAGCAGGGGTAAAGGGATATCCACCAAGTCCTTGAACTTGAGGTGGAGACAGTTGCTGTGTTTGGCTGAACTAGGAGTCTGCCAGTGGGGGTAGATGTGAAGCAGGTGAGATATTCATTGCAAGGGCTGAATTTGAAAGTGGATGTTGGATGGATGCCCAGTTTGTACAGCAAAGTGGCAGAAGACGAGTTAAATCTGCAGGGGCCCAAAAAGATAATTAAAACCACCCCTGGATGACAATGGCTATTAACTCGCCAAAAGTCACTGCATCCCATGGAGGAAGAAAGGAAACTAGCAGTTTCCTGGGCTCACTTCGAGAAGATCTATGCGCGCTGCATGTATGTGCAGCCCACCTCTAGAGGTCTATAGGTCCCTGCTGCTTCTCCACAGTCCTGCGAGGGTACTGGGGGGCTCGGTCTGGCAGGGCAGAAAAACGCCAGGAAACACGTTTTGACAGAAAAGGCTTTGTGAGCCTCCCATGTGCGCTCCACATTGCCTATCGCGTGCCCTTTGATGTCGGGTTTGGTTCATGGGAAGGCGTGAGGCCGGATTCTCACCCCGGGGAGAACAGTGCCAGCCCCGCTCACCGAGCTGCCGCATTTGGCTCAGTGCGCGGGGCTGGCACCATTCGGCCTGGGGTGAGGATCTGGCCCCAGCGCTGCTCCTGTAAGCCCCAATAGGCTGTTTCACCCTCACCCTTTTTTTCTTTTTTTTTTTTCCACCATTTTTTTCACTGCCTCATTTCTTTTTTTTTTCCTCCTTTTTCTTTCTTTCTTTTTTTTTTTTTTTAATTTTTTTTTTTTTTAGGGGGTGGTGGTTTTTTCCTTTCCCCGCTGGTGACTAAGAAAGATCTTTCCTTTTTCTGCGCTGCAAACGCGGTTGTTTCCTGCCGGCCGGAGCAGGGGCTGCCACCCCCGCTCCACCGGGGTGCGCAGCCCCGGGCGCTGCCCCGGCGAGGGGCCGGAGCCGTGTCCTGCGGGGAGCCGGCCTGGCCGCGTACCCGTCCCGAAACGCAACCCCCACCTCCCGCGGAGAGAAATGCTGCTTAACCCCCGGCTTCGGGGGCTCGCAGCTCCCCCTGCCTCGCCGTGTGCCCGCTCCCGGCTCTTCCTGCAAGAAACCGACAGGAAAATATTAATAACCATAACGGTTGTGTGTCTTTTTTTTTTCTTGTTATTGTTCTTTTGCTTTTTCTTTTATTCTTTCCTTTTCCTTTCTTTTCTCTTTTCTTTTCTATTACTTTTTCTTTTCTTCTTTCTCTTCTCTTCTCTTCTCTTCTCTTCTCTTCTCTTCTCTTCTCTTCTCTTCTCTTCTCTTCTCTTCTCGTTTTTTCCCTCTCATCTCCTCTCTTCTCCTCTCCTCTTCATCTCCTTTTTCTCTTTCCCTTTCCATTGCTATTATTGGTAGTGGTGTAGGGGGTGGGGACTTTTCAGTCTTTATTTCTCTTTCTTTTTTCTTTTAGAAAAGTGACTGATTCGGATTTGAAGTCGCTGCTCTAAAATGTTACACAGTGGTTTTAGAATAAAGTATTAAAGGAGGGATGGATGCATGCATTTACCGGTGTCTTCTTTACCCCGCAGCCTCCCGTTCTAGGAGAAAAGAGAAAACAACAACAACAACAAAACAAACAAACAAACAAAAAACCACCCAAAAAAAACCGTCGGGGAAATGCCTGTTCTTTCATAAGAAGACGTTCGAAAGCTCCGGTCTGTGCCACGGGAATTTTCCGAACAATTTTGAGCTGGCATCGCACGACTTGAAGTACTTGGGAAAGGTTTGCAAAAAGAAGCAGGAAGGAAACCCAGGCTCACCTCCACGCAGCGCACCGAGAAGGGACTTCATCCCGCTTGCTTACGGCCAGCAGTGATCTCTCTCCTTCTAACTTCTTTTTTCTTCTTTTTTTTACCCTTGGAGCGGGGGCGGGGGAGTAGGGGGAGGTCTCCAGGTGACCCTTGCATCCTCTGATAAATAAGACTTATTTCTGCGGGAAGCGCTGGCGATGACCCTATGCTACCAGACACTGCCCACCTCCCCCGTCCACGGGACAGCAGCGGCGGGGAAATCGCGTCCCGCTCCCATGGGCCGCATCCAGACCGGGGCGGCGGGGGCCGGGGGTGCCACAGCTGCCAGCCCGCCTGCCGAGGGGGGTCCTGGCAGGCCTGGACATTGTATCACATCGCGTCGTAACACATGTCCCATCCCACCGGAGCCTTTCCGTAACATTCGTACGTGCATTTACGCGTACCTGCTCATACGTGTTTACATATACGTAGTGTAATATACTCGGGGTTTTTTTTGGTCTACTTTAATATGTAAAATTTATATCCAAATATTCCCCTATGTTGTATTTCTTGCAAATCTCAACGCGCGTGAAACAAATGAAGGGAAACTGTGGGACGAACTCACTATTATTTAATAAGGTCACTGAAATAATTTAGTATGTATTCGATGGTATTAATTTAACATCTATTAATCGTACATGTGCGTGTATTTATACACATACGTGTACGGGTATTTATGTAGAGGCTCTCACATGCAGGCACCTACATGCTCTGCCGTGCCCAGCCCGGGCCGGGGCTCCCCAACCAGATTTGGTGCCCCCACCCCCCCACCCCGGCTTCGCTGCGCACCCGCGGGAGCACCTGGGGCGTGCGGATGGGAAGGGGAGGGGACTTTCTCCCAGCGCTGCTGCTCTCAGACTTGTGGGGAAGGCGCGATATTCGGCTTTAAACCCGAGCATCCCCTCGGGCAGCGCAGTTCCCACCCTGCCTGCGCCGCGGCGGTGCGAGCGGCAGCACGGCAAAAGAAATCCAGCACCTTCCCATGAAAAAAAAAAAAAGCCAACAAAAAACCCAACAAAACTACGCAACAACAGAAATTCCAAATCACCTAACAACCCCTTTGTGCACGCCACGTTTCGGGCATTTTTCTCTCTCTGCTTGTTTTGCGGAGCTTCAGGGAAGGGAGGAGAAGGGGAAGGGAAGGGAAAGGAAAGGAAAGGAAAGGAAAGGAAAGGAAAGGAAAGGAAAGGAAA